>CAUYON010073277.1:0-16553 GCA_963573935.1 Arctocebus calabarensis | reverse complement strand
TTCAGTTATTTCTATATCATTCCATAGTTCGTTGTGATATGAAAGTTGTCAGAACCAAAACTGAGTCACCTGTTATGAAAAAGACTATCTGAGCGCCCCTTTCAGTTTGCACAAGATGAAGCGCTGCAGGGTAGCGGTTCTACACGGTCCTTAGCAGCCAGCTCTCGCTCCTCTAGCGGCCGCTAGTTTGCTGCCACCCCCGCCTTTATCAGAGCCCCACCGCGCGCTGCTAGCCCATTGGGCGGGACAAGTCACGTGGTCACACCTAGCCCCGCCGGCGCGAGGCAGGATGGGCGGCCCGGGTCCGGCTGGCGCACTGGCAGGTTGGAGTACTTCGGTTACCCGGAGCGCCTACGTTGAGCGGTTAACTGAAGGTCATGGGAACAGCGGGGGTGTTCAGAGTAAGAGTGCTGCCCTCCAACGCCTTTACAGCCAAAATAACTTTTTCACTAACTGATTAAGTCCTATGTTGTGATTTTGGAGGTTTGGATTGTGGTGTTTTTTATTTTCATGTTTTTCTCCAGCCCCTCTCCACAGCTCCAAACTCTTGTGCGTAGTTAAGCGCTTAATAAAAATTAGGTAGCAGCCAAGGCAAGAGCTAACATGGTCTCATTGGGTTTAAAATGGCAACTTAGTAGTCGGGTGGTGTTAGAATTCATTGATCACAAACAGTTACAGACTCCTTTGTTCCTTCTCCACTTCCATTGCTTCGTTTGACTAGTCTTTGGGTCCCAAAACACTAGCCATGCTGCTGTCTCGGGGCGGATTTTTTGATGAGAGAAGTTCAACTCCACCCTGCGTAAACATCACAAGACCGCCTCTTTATACACAGAAAAACAAGCAGCCAGGTATGGGGATGTGCACTTTTTCTCTCAGCTATGTGGGAGGTGGGGATGGGAGGATGACTTGAGAACAGGAATTGGAAGGTGTAGTGAGTGTGACTGGGCCCCTGCGCTCCTGTCTGGGATCCTGTCTGTGAAAGGAAAAAAAAAAGAGTCCCTACAGGAACAGAATAGCCTCTGTGGGAAGGAACCACTGACGAAACCCCAATCTCTTGCTCCCAGACATTTGTTCATTCCATATTTTAAAAGAGATAATGGAATAAAACACTCTGTATCACTGATGTCTATCTGTCCATACTACTGCTGGTCATAAACAATTTGGCATGAAAAACACAGTGATTCAGTCCTTTACCTTGAAATGTAGTAGAGAATCAGGCAGAAAAAAATCTCCACTAAGTGAACGTCCTTTCCAGAATGTACCACGTTACCCCATGACTTCCATGTACAGTTGGTCTAATTCTCCTCTATAGAGACCTGGAAGGGCATTCAGATGTGGACCCTGAACAGTCTCTGCTGCCCTACAGCACTGACACCACAGGGCCACACCCCCTCCCTAACCTAGGGCTGCACATGAAGCCCTTCCTAGGTCGGTGCCCAAAGGAGCCTCTTCACAAGGTCATGTCACTGTGTCACAGTGACATGGCATTAAAGTGGAGATGACAAGAACTGAAGAAAGGCATGGGTGAATGGGAGCAAACATGTCACTGAGAATGGCTCAGAGAAGATCAGCAACTCCAATGCCAGCATTTGAGAACAGAAAAAGACACACAACAATCCACTGAGAATATTACTGTACCTGAGTAAGAGCCATTCTGGATTCCTCTTCTTTCCTCTTCTTCCTGATGTGGGCTTCCTCCTCACCAAATATAAATCATTAAAAGTTAATATTGAGGCTCAGTGCCTATAGCAGAGGGGTGAGGACACAGGTGGAAACAGAATTCCAGAGTTCGGGGAGAGGACTACAGGGGAAAGGAAGATGTCACCGGAATTTAAACCATGAGATGAGATGATAAGGAAAGGAAAGGTGTGGACAAAGTCAAGAGATTCAGTGAGGAAATCCTGGGCCAGGCATGATGCCTCCTATCTGTAATCCCAGCACTCTGGGAGGATGAGCCAGGAAGACCCCTTGAGCTCAGGAGTTCAGACCAGCCTGAGTAAGAGTATGACCCGGTATCTACTAAAAATAGAAAAAGTAGGTGGGTTTCACGGTGGGTTGTCTCTAGTCCCAGCTCCTGGGTAGGCTGACACAAGAGGATGTCTTGAGCTCAAGTTTGAGGTTTCTGTGAGTTATGATGAAGTCAGGGCATTCTAAAAAGAATGACAGAGATTCTCTCTCACAAAATGAAATAAAACAAAATAAAAAGTAAAAATTGATGAAACCATGCAGGGAGGACCCCAAGTCATCCTGAGCCTCTGAGTGGACTTGCAATGGTGCACAATGGCAGTGCCAGCAAGTGACAGACCATTCCCTGTCACTACTGGGTAGAGGTCCCAAACCCTCTGACAGGGAGGGTGGGTTGTTAGAAAATGTCTTCCCTTTAATGCTTGAAATAAAAAACTGAACACAGAATAGTTTACCTCTAGTCACTAAAGCATGTGTGGTTTCCTCCTACTGACCACTTCTCTAGGGGACCCAGCTGGGTACCCCATAATCTAACTCAGTATTGATAGTACTGACATGTGGGTAGGGTCAGTAAGTCCCCAAGACTATTCCTCCCTTCATGTATAGATAAAAATCATGATTTCCAACACTCCTAGTTTTCATTAATCTGTGAGAATGGCTCTTGCTTCTGTTTGTTCATATATGTGCTTTGGAGTATTTCTATAACAAATTAACCTACAAAAAAATGTTTTTCTACGTTTGTGAACAGCTTTATCAAATTAAGAAAATGTGAGCAAAGAGTCATGAAACACACAATTTATAGCTGTCATAAGTTCTGTTCCCTTCTAGGGACCTGGGACTGGCATTTGATGTGGGGCTGCTTTGTGGATCCTCGCCCTACAATTGGGGATCTGATCCGATGTCCAGGTAGACAGTGTGATAGCTGAGTTACCTTATAGATGACCCTATGGGTGTCTGATGGACAACTACATGCTGATGAGTGACCCCCACACATGTCAGTGACCAGAGGCTATGTATTCTGTGTTGTGAACACTCACTGACTTCTTGATTGTGAAAGTAAAAAAAAAAAAACACTGGTTGTTCCTTCTATCTCAGACACCATCCCACTTTCTACCCCAATTCAGGACAAAGGAATAGAGTTACCCACTATTGATTGGGCCAACTCACTGCCTTCTGGCTAAATCTGGGCCACAAGTGGAGGCTAGCCTGTGGAGGCAAGGAATTATTTCATGCACCGGCATTACGGACAGGAATTGTGCAATTTTCAACTTCATCTCTATATTTGCAGCAAATGCTAAACTTATTAGATTAAATTTGGGAAAACACTGTGTCACAACTTAATCATCACACACAATCACCTCAAGACCCATCTGGGCTCAGGGCCCCTGTGTCTTCATTTCCTTGTTTCCCCACCTCATTCTCTACAAACCTCTTGTCCTCACCTCTCACCTGCTCTTCTTTTTGTCTTCTCCTCTGAGTCTCCCCCTGGGCTCTTGATCATCACTTTGTGGCCCTCTCTCCTGCTCTTTCCCTCTATTACTTCTTTTAACTGTTCTGCTCCACTCTGGAAATGTTTCGTTTCGTGAGCCTGTGGGGAGAAGGAGAACAAACCAGAGTGGAAGCGGTGGGGGTTGAGGAAATAAAACAGAAGAGAAGACATGAGAAAGGAAAGATGGGGTTGGGAGGTCTGACTCAGCCGATGGCTACCACCAGCACCAAAACACAAAATTAGCTTTATTTTATAGTATCTCAGCAGGGTTGGAAATAACATAGACAAAAGACACATTTTTGGTCTTACAATGACTGGAAAACATAAATAAATAAATCATCCTGTTAAAGGTTTCTACTTAACTTTGTTAACATATGTTAAGAAGTAAAAAGGGAAAAATCACAAGGATTTCTGCATAGTTCCTAAAAACTAACTAGACAAAGGAAGAGCTATCTGACTGCTGGCAGAAGGAACATGAAGAAAGGAGTATGGTTGTTTTGGGAAAGAAGTAGTTGGGGAGGGTCACTCTCTGAATGCTCCCCCAGACTGGGGGCAGGGAGGGTCTCTGCCCTCTCACAGCCTGCTCACCACAGAAATTATGTCACCTTTTTTTCCAGCTCTTTTTCTGCAATCTTTTAAGTGTGCCAATCTCACATTATCTCTCCCTCTTTCTTCCCCATCTCTGCTCCCCCGCTGTTCTCCCTATTAAATTTCCTCTTTCTTGTTACACCCCCTCTGCCTCTCTCTCACATCCAGCTTTGTCCCTTCTCTGCTCTACTTGTCACCAGGTGTCCCCTCCTGGCATCCCAGAACCAGGCTGCTGTCTGCTCGCGACTCTCAATCATTCCTGCCCTCCCCAGGTCTCTGTCTGAGGTGTCTCCCCCTTTGGTGGCCTCTCTCTATGTTGCTGTGCTTCATCTGTCAGGAGATGTAATTTTGTGGAAATGGCTTCAGGGACTTTTCTCCCCATCCTGGTGTCTTGCCCTCTGCTTTCACTCTCCTGTCTCCTTGCAAATCCCTCCACATCCTCTACTGTGAGTGTTCATGGGTCTCCCTCACTCTTCCTCTCTCTTTTTAAGTTTTCCTTTCTCCTGCTCTCCGTGTACCATACTCGATCATTTCATAAGTGAAAAATAAGAATATAATGCTCTCCTGAGGAGCGCTCAAGATTTAGGGATGAAAAGACATTTGGAGTCACATGACAAGCCCCACTCTCTTCTCCTAACCCCCCAACCCCAGAGGAAGTGGTGACTGAGGACTGTCCTGGGGAGCTGACCGGGACAGCAAGGGTAGTGACGGGTGGAGCTGAAGGGACAGATTAGGACAGAGGTGGGGTCTGCTGAATCCCAGGATCAGGGAGAGGACGTGGCTCCTCCGGGACTCGGCCTGCGGCGCTGCCCTCCAGGCCGACTAGGCCTAGGGGCCCGGAAGGGTGTGAAACCCCCTCGCAAGTGAGGAACTTTAGGGGGCGGGGGTAGAGTGCAGGTTCACTCAGGGCTTTAGGGAGCGACACGGTGCAAAAGGTGGTGTCTCCCCGGTCTTGTGGAAGGAAGACCCGGGACATGACCCGCCTCAGGGCGAGTCAGCTCACAGGGAAGGGACCCCGGAATCAGTGGGCCGCGAATTTACTGGTGACAGAAGGAGCAAAGCGGGGATATAAGGTCTCTACAGCCCCGATCCGGGTATAGAAGCTCTGGGGACTGCCTAAGGGGAAAAGGGGAACCTCACCAGGAACCTTGTTGCCTTCTCCCCACGCCGGTGTCTTCCGGGTCTGCAGGATTCTGCGCGCGCAGGAGAGGCCGGGCCTGGGCGGGGTCCCGCGGGGAGGGGCAGGGCTAGGGGCGGGGCCTACAAGCCTCGGAGCCTTGCTCCCCCAGTGCCCAGTTTCTTGGTTTTATGCGACTAAATCTACCCTGAGATAGGAACAACTCAGGGATCAGGTAACTAGAATCTGGCTGGGATCGTCAACGTCTGTTGGTGGTTAAATCCAGGAAACGTTTCTGCAATTAAAATTAAGTTCTATACTTAACATTAAACACTCCAGGAACGTCTGTGAAGGAGAGGCAAAGTACAATGTGAATTGCAAAACCCTGTCAGGGTTGAATGTGCAGTTTCAAGTTGATACCCAACAGAACATACTAGAAATTCTTTGCCCTTCAATTCCCCATTCACACCGGAGGGAAAGCATCAAGCCTGAGGTCAGTTTCAGAGACTTTCAGAGGGACAACACCGGGGAAGTGGAGGGCTCAGGCGTGTGTACTGTGGACTGCAAGTGTTGCTTTGAATAAAGCGACACTTGCAGACCACAGTACACACTACACTCTTGAGATTATGTACCTTTAAAATAAACTTTGTTGGCCTCAGTAGGCTCACATCATTATGTTCTGAATGTTACGTAAACTTATGTGAATGTAAGTTCAATACGAAGGTCATTAGAAAATACACTTCTGGGTGGCGCCTGTGGCTCATCGAGTAGGGCGCCGGTCCCATATACCGAAGGTGGCGGGTTCAAACCCGGCCTCTGCCAAACTGCAAAACAGAACAATAGCCGAGCGTGGTGACGGGCGCCTGTAGTTCCAGCTACTCGGGAGGCTGAGGCAAGAGAATCGCCTAAGCCCAGGAGTTGGAGGTTGCTGTGAGCTGTGTGACGCCACGGCACTCTACCAAGGGTGATAAAGTGAGACTCTGTCTCTACAAAAGAAAGAAAGAAAGAAAGAAAATACACTTCTATTTAAAAATTGTTTTATATATATGTATGTGTGTGTATGTAGAGAGAGAAAGAGATTCTCCCTTTGTTACCCCATAAAGAGTGTCTGTCATGTCATAGCTCACAGCTACTTCAAACTGTTAGGCTCAAGAGATCCTCTTGCCTCACCCTCCCAAGTAACTGTAAGTAACTACAGGTGCCCACCACAACCCCCAGCTAGTTTTTCTATTTTTAGTTAAGACAGGGTCTCACCCTTGTTCAGGCTATTCTTGAATTCCTGAGCTCCAAGGACTCACTTGCCTCAGTCTCCCAGAGTGGTAGGATTATAGGCATAAGCCGCTGTTCCTGGGTAAATTATATGTTTTAGGTCTTTTCTTTGCTTTTTCTTCTCTCCTGCCTCAGCTTCCCAGGGAGCTGGGATTATAAGTGTGTACCACCACACCCAACTTGACATTGTTAAAAGAAAATTCATTTATGTAATTTCTTTTTTTATTAAGTAATTTGGATAAAATCAAATCTATTGGGTGCCTGTTTTCCCTGAAAGGTCACAAAAACTTGTTGCTTTTCTGAAAGACTGTCACTCTGAATAGAAATACCAGCTAGAGGAAGGTGGTACAATGGCTTCTAGGGATTCAGCAACAGAAATTATTTCCTTGACATAAAGTCAACTTGAAGTCTTGGGGATTTCCCCTCTTATTACCTTTTCATTTTCCTTTGCAGATGCTGATTAACTTCCACATTTGTGACTTCCAAGCATTTGATCCAAGACAAGGCCGAAATTAAGAAATTCTAGTTCACACCAGTACACTATCTTGTACTCTCCCAAAGCTATACTTAAACTAAAGACTTTAATAGAGAAATAAGTTTGGGGCGGGTACAGTGACTCCCACCTGTAATCCTAGCATTCTGGGAGGCCCAGGAGGTGGATTGCTTGAGCTCAGGGGTTTGAGACCAGCCTGAGCAAAAGCAAGATCCTGTCTCTACTAAAAATAGAAAAACGGAGGCAAGAGGATCGCTTGAGCCCAAGAGTTGGAGGTTGCTATGAGCTATGACACCATGGCACTCTACCCAGGGCAATAGCTTTTGACTATTTAAAAAAATAAAATAAAATAAAGAGAAATTAGTTTTTACCTATCATTGGCCTATGTGCATGCTCCTGTCACAAAATCTGTCTCCCAACAGCACCTTCATTTCCACATTCCTTCAATTGTTCACTAGAGTAACACAGGCAAAAAAAAAAAAAAGGATTAATATACATGTGGCCTACACTGTATGAAAGGCAAAATAAAGCAAAAATCATGACTCAATGGGCTAGGACGCCGGCCACGTACACCTGAGCTGACAGGTTCGAATCCAGCCTGGCCCGCCAAACAACAATGACAGCTGCAACCAAAAAATGGCTGGGCGTTGTGGTGGGTGCCTGTAGTCCCAGCTACTTGGGAGGCGGAGGCAAGAGACTCTCTTGAGCCCAGGAATTGGAGGTTGCTGTGAGCTGTGATGCCACAGCACTCTATCCAGCGACAGCTTGAGGCTCTGTCTCAAAAAAAAAAAGCAAAAAATCTGACTTGAAAATGATCCATGTATACATTACTTCCTACCATAATCTGATAATTACATTTCCACAATTTTGTAAAAATGTTACTTATAAAATTCCTTAAATGATATTTAATATATAATAAATACTTCCATACACTTTAGATTCTAGTGTAAAAAAATTTTTAGGAAATTTAACTAACTGGAATTTGACACATTTTTTTGTTTGTTTTTTAGAGCCATAATCTCACTCTGCTGCCCAAGCAGCAGTGCTATGGCATCACCTTCACTCACAGCAACCTCGAGCTCCTGGGTTCAAGCAATCCTCCTGTCTCAGACTCTCGTAGATGTTACTAGAGGCACCTGCCATAACGCCTGGCTAATTTGGCTATTTTTACTAGAGAAAAGATCTCACGGGCAGCTCCTGAGGCCCAAAGGAGTAGGGCACTGGCCCCATATACTGGAGGTGGCAAGTTCAAACCTGGCCCTGGCAAAAACCTGCAAAAAAAAGGAAAAGATCTCATGTTTGTTCAGGCTGCTGTCCAACTCATGAGCTCCAGTGATCTTCCCAGTGGCACCTTCCAGACGGCTAGGATTAGAGGTGTGAGCCACTAGAGCTGGAGCCACTCCAGCTTCATAATCATTTTCAATAGTCATACTATGGGATGTAATTGATGTGTTCAGCCAGGAAAAGAATGTAGCATACTTTTAACACAGAAAAATTGGAGTCTTTCCTGACCAAATTGGGGAATTTCAGGAGAAAATACTCACTGTTATTGTAAAAAATCAAAGTGCATAGTGTGATTTTTTTTTTTTTTTGAGACAGAGCCTCAAGCTGTCACCCTGGATAGAGTGCTGTAGCATCACAGCTCACAGCAACCTCCTACTCCTGGGCTCAAGCGAGTCTCTTGCCTCCGCCTCCCAAGTAGCTGGGACTACAGATGCCTGCCACAACACCCAGCCATTTTTTGGTTGCAGCTGTCATTGTTTTTTGGCGGGCCCGGGCTGGATTCGAACCTGCCAGCTCAGATGTACGTGGCTGGTGCCTTAGCCTGTTGAGCCACAGGTGCCAAGCCCCATGGTGTGATATTTTAATACTGATACTTTTGTACCTCTGCCTTCCCTCTTCCTGTTCTCATCTGATTGGCTAAGAGCAATGACTGAGTGCTCTATCCTATGGCAGCAGTTGCAGGTTTAAACCTACGTAGGTTCTCCATATCTACCCCACACTTAAAAATCATAACACCCCTGGCTCAATGCCCGTAGCACAGTGGTTATGGCACAAGCCACATACACCAAGGCTGGCTGGTTCGAACCCCACCCGGGCCAGCTAAACAACAATGACAACTGCAACAAAATGGCTAGGGCACCAGAGCTGGTGGGTTTGAATCCAGCCCTGGCCTGCCAAACAATAATGACAACTACAAACAAAAAATGGCTGGGCATTGTGGTGGGCGCCTGGAGTCCCAGCTGCTTGGGAGGCTGAGGCAAGAGAATTGCTTAAGCCCAGGGGTTTGATGTTAACTGTGAGCTGTGACACTACAGCACTCTACCCAGGGTGACATAATGAGACTGTCTCAAAAAAAAAGAAAAAATCGTAACACCCCGTACGACAGTTCCTCTCAGACCATGTATGCACAGCTGGGGGAAGGAGACTATTCAGCTTTCCACAGAAAGCTTCACTGTGCAATGCAAATTCTCACACCTCTTCCATGTACAGCATCACCAGCAAAGGTAAGGGGCATGGGAAGAAGCAAGATCCAGGGGAGTGGTGAAAAGTGCAACTCGGAGACAGTGTTATAAGAGTGAATACAGGGGGTTGCTAGTTTATCCAGCAAAACAAAGTCCTATTTTCAGTGCTGATACTTAAAAGATAATGCATAAAGGATAATATTTAAAATTTATATCACTGAATACTGTACGAACAAAAAGGACCTGGTGGTACTTTTGTCCTTCTTGCCCACACATTCCTTTATTTCATAATATCATATGTATCTTTACATAATACTTCCACATTACTATGTGTATTTCTGCTTAGGGAAAATGCAGGTCCATTCTTGGCACAGGAAAGAAGCATTTGCAAATATAATTATACAGAGCAGGTTTGTCCACAGTGGTGCATGTCTGAGAATGCAAGAGCCTGAAGTTAAACTGCTCTCCAATTTTCACTGGACTCACATTAAGTATCCCAGGGCAGAGTGTAGAGGGAATAACTTAAGTACTCAGGAGGATAACCTCTTAGTAATCATCCCTAACTAACTATATGTACCCCAAAGAATATTTTCTTCGATTTTACCAACAAAATTGTTCTAGATGCTTTGACCATAAGTGCCTAATGGTTCATTTCATTGTCTGTATGAAATGTCCTCCTCAGGAGCAATAAAACAATGTTGTAGAAATTTTGTGATTCATGGCTCTGCACCCATAGCACAGTCGTTACCGTGCCAGCCACATACACCAAGGCTTATGGGTTAGAACCCGGCCCGGGCCAGCTAGACAACAATGGAAACTGCAACAAAAAATTGTCAGGTGTTGTGGCGGTACCTTTAGTCACAGTTACTTGGGAGGCTGAGGCAAGAGAATCTCTTAAGCCCAGGAGTTTGAGGTTGCTATGTGCTGTGACCCCATGCCACTCTACTGAGGGCAACATAGTGAGACTTTGTCTCAAAAAAAAAAAAAAAAAAAGAAAGAAATATTGTAATTCACTTATAAAAATATGAAAAAATAGTAAATTTCATTAGTTAATACTAAGAATTATGATGCATCCTGAGTAAAACAGTTGCAAATTATAATGCCAAGAGGTAAGTGTGAATTGGCATCAAGAACATGCTCTACTGGTTGTTTGATAAAACTGTACTCGGCTAAAGGGTCGCGCATGTGGCTCAGTGAGTAGAGCTGCCAGCCACATATACTGAGGGTGGCAGGTAAATACCTGGCCCCGGCCAAACTGCAACAAAAAAATAGCCGGGCGTTGTGGCGGGCGCCTGTAGTCCCAGCTACTCAGGAGGCTGAGGCAAGAGAATTGCCTAAGCCCAAGAGCTGGAGGTTACTGTGAGCTTTGACGACAAAGGAGGGCGACAAAGTAAGACTCTGTCTCTTAAAAAAAAACAAAACAACAACAAAAAATAAAACAAAAAAGCTACTCAGATAGAACTTTTCTCTTTAGCTTGTAATAAAAAACCTGTTTTTATGATGGCTCAGTCAGTAGGGCGCTGGCCACATACACCAAGGCTGGCAAGTTTGAACCTGGCCCCAGCCAGCTAAAACAAGGATGACGACTGCAACAAAAAAATAGCTGGGCATTGTAGTGAGCGCCTGTAGTCCCAGCTACTTGGGAGGCTGAGGCAAGAGAATCACTTAAGCCAAAGAGTTTGAGGTTGCTGTGAGCTGTGACACCATGCACTCTACACGGGGTAACAGCTTGAGACTCTTGTTTCACAAAAAAAAAAAAAAAGGCTCAGCACCTGTGACTTAAGTGGCTAAGGCACCAGCCACATACACCTGAGCTGGCGGGTTCCAATCCAGTCCGGGCCAAACAACAACGATGGCTGCTATCAAAAAATAGCTGGGCATTGTGACGGGCACCTGTAGTCCCAGGAGGCGGACACAGAAGAATCACTTAAGCCCAGGAGTTGGAGGTTGCTGTGAGCTGTGATGCCACAGCACTCTACCCAGGGTGACAGCTTGAGGCTTTGTCTCAAAAAAAAAAAGAAAACCTCTTTTTAGCCATGTATGATAAATACCTACTGCCATTCAATGAAAGTGACCCCTCGTATCCTTGCAAGCTTTCTACAATCTTTATTAGTCATCGGCTCAGCGCCTATAGCTCAGCGGTTAGAGCACCGGCCACATACACTGAGGCAGGTGGTTGGAACACGGCCGGGGCCTGCTAAACAATGACAGCTGCAACAAAAAAACAGCCAGGTATTGTGGCTGGTGCCTGTAGTCCCAGTTACTTGCAAGCCTCAGGCAACAGAATTGCTTGAGCCCAAGAGTTTGTGGTTGCTGGGTGGATTACTGAAGCTCAGAGGTTTGAGACCAGCCTAAGCAAGAGCAAAATACCACCTTTAAAAACAGAAAAACTGGGCGGTGCTGTGGCTCAGTGGGTAGGGCGCTGGCCCCACATATCGAGGATGGCGAGTTTGAACCCATCTCTGGCCGAACTGCAACAAAAAATAGCTGGGCTTTGTGGCAGGCTCTTGTAGTCCCAGCTACTCCAGAGGTTGAGGCAAGAGAATCGCCTAAGCCCAGGAGTTGGAGGTTGCTGTGAGCTGAGATGCCACAGCACACTACTGAGGGTGATAAAGTGAGACTCTGTCTCTAAAATAAACAAACAAACAAACAAACAAATAAATATAGAAAAACTAGCTGGGCATGGTAACAGGTGCCTATAATCCCAGATACTTGGGAGTTTGAGGCAAGAGCCTCACTCGAGCCCAAGAGTACAAGGTTGTGAGTTATGAGGCCATGGCACTCTACTGAGGATAAATGAGTAAGATTCTCTCTCTCTCTCTCTCTCTCTATATATATATATATATATAAAAGTGATGTGCTGTCCATATTATCATATTGATTATTACTTGTTTGGCTTGTTTTCCCATCATGTTATTTGTTTATTTATTTATTTTTTGAGAAAGAGCCTCAAGCTGTCACCCTGGGTAGAGTGCTGTGGCATCATAGCTCACAGCAACCTCCAACTCTTGGGCTCAAGCAATTCTCCTACCTCTGCCTCCCAAGTAGCTGGGACTACAGGTGCCCGCCACAACATCAGGCTATTTTTTGGTTGCAGCCGTTGTTGTTTGGCGGGCCGGGGCTGGATTCTAACCTGCCAGTTCAGGTGTATGTGGCTGGCGCCTTAGCCACTTGAACCACAGGCGCCGAGCCTATCATGTTATTGTTTAATGAGAAGTATGGATTTTCACTGTTCACTGTTTTACTGTATTGTGTTATCCACCCATTTTTTGCATCTCAGCTGCTTTAGAGATTTTTCCTGGAGGGCACGACTAGTGGTCACAAATTCTCTTAGTGACAAATTCTCTCTAGAGTTTGCTAGTTGGGGAAATTTTATTTTTCTCTCACTTATGAAACTTAGTTCGGAAGGATACAACTTTTTCTTTTTTTTTGAAACAGAGTCTTACTATGTCACCCTCATTAGAGTGCTGTGGCATCACAGCTTACAGCAACCTCAAACTCTTGGGCTTTAGCAATTCTCTTGCCTCAGCCTCCCAAGTAGCTGGGACTACAGGCACCTGTCACGACACCTAGCTATTTTTGTTGTTGTTACTGTCATTGTTGTTTAGCAGGCCCAGGCTGGGTTTGAACCCACTAGCCCGATGCATGTGGCCAGCACCCTAACTACTGAGCTATGGGCACCAAGCCTGGATACAACTTCTTCATGGACAGTAATTCTGTTTAAGAGAACTAAAGATGGCACCCTTTCTGGCTCAGAAATTTTCTACTGAGAGGTCTGCTACTAGTTAGATAGGTTTTCTTTTCTAGATTACTTAATGTGTTCATCAATCACCTTTTATTTTATTTTACTTTATTTTTATTTTTGGAGACAGAGTCTCACTTTGTCACCCTTGGTGGAGTGCTGTGGTGTCATACCTAACAGCAACCTCAATATCTTGGGCTCGAGTGATTATCCTGCTTTAGCCCCCCCAAGTAGCTGGTACTACAGGTGCCTTCCACAGCACCCAGCTAATTTAGAGATGAAGTCATGCTCTGGCTCAGGCTGGTCTTGAACCTGTGAGCTCAGGCAATCAACTGGCCTTAGCCTCCCAGAGTGCTAGGATTATAGGTATGAGCCACTGCACCTGGCCTCATCAATCACCTTTTAGAATTTCCTTATTCATGCTGAGCAGGTCATAATAATGACAACATGCATTTGGAGAGGTCCTATTTGCCATGTATCTTCCACAAGTATAATGACATTTTGTTCTGGATGGTTAAATTTCTAGCAAGACCAGGAAAGCATTCCACCATTATTCTCTCAGATAGCTATTCCATCTTTTTTGCTTTTTCTTCTTCTCCCTCAGCGATAGCTATGATTACTATGTTTCACATTTTACATAATCTCATATGTCTTGGAGACCCCTTTTTATTTCTTGATTACTTTTTCTTCATTTTTGACTACCTGGATTAATTTAAAAGCCTTCTCTTGAAGCTCTGAAATTGTTTCTTCTGCTTGGTCTAGTCTGTTTTAAAAACTTTCCACTATAGCTCACACCTGTAATCCCTGCACTTGAGAAGCTGAGGTGGGTGGATTTCCTGAGCAGGTCATAGGTTTGAGGTTACCCTGAGCCAGAGCAAGACCCTGTTTCAAAAAATAGCCGAGTGTTGTGGTGGAAACCTGTAGTCCCAGCCACTCTGGAGGCTAAGGCAAGAGAATTGCTTAAGCCCAGGAGTTTGAGGGTGCTGTGAGCTGTGGCTCCATGGCACTCTACCAAGGGTGACAAAGTGAGACTCAGTCTCAAAACAAACAAACAAATAAAAAAAACTTTCCACTGTTTTTTGTTGTTGTTGTTTGTTTGTTTTTGAGACAGAGCCTCAAGCTGTCGCCCTGGGTAGAGTGCCATAGCATCATAGCTCACAGCAACCTCCAACTCCTGAGCTCAAGCAATTTTCCTGCCTCTGCCTCCCAAGTAGCTGGGATTATAGGCACCTGCCACAACACCCGGCCATTTTTTGGTTGCTGCCGTCGTTGTTTGGTGGCCTGGGCTGGATTCGAACTCCCAGCTCAGGTGTACGTGGCTGGTGCCTTAGCCTGCTGAGCCACAGAGGCCGAGCCGGTATACTGATTTTTAATATTAAAGGACAAATTATTTTACCTGCCATTGTCCTAAGAGCATGCTCATGTAATAAAATCTATATCCAAACACCACCCTCATTTACAAATTCCCTAAAATTGTTCACTAGAGTAATACAGGCAAAAAAATACATTAAATATACACACTGGCCTACAGTGTATGAAAAGCAAAAAAATAAGACAAAAAAACCCCCATATACAAACCAGAACATTTTACTAGACTTGAAAATGAGGGGCATAGTGGCTCATGCTTGTAATCCCAGCACTCTGGGAAGCCAAGGCAGGTGGATTGCCTGAGCTCAGGAGTTTGAGACCAGCCTGAGCATAAGAGTGAGACCCCACCCCTAAAAATAGCTGGGCATTGTGGGGGGTGCCTATAGTCCCAGTTACTTGGGAGGCTGAGGCAAGAGAATCACTTGAGACCAAGAATTTGAGGTTGCTGTGAGCTATGATGCCACAGCACTCTACAAAGGGTGACAAAGTAAGACTCTTTCTCAAAAAAAAAAAAAAGAAAGAAAATGAACCGTGGTATATATTGCTTCATATTATAATATGAAAATTGTGTTTCCATAATTTTGTAAATGCCCTTCTTGTAAAATTCTTTAATCATACATAATATATAATAAATACATCTATAGGCTCAGCGCCTGTGGCTCAATGGGCTAAGGCGCCAGACACGTACACCTGAGCTGGCAGGTTCGAATCCAGCCCGGGCCCACCAAACAACAATGACGGCTGCAACCAAAAAATGGCTGGGCGTTGTGGTGGGCGCTGTGGTGGGTGCCTGTAGTCCCAGCTACTTGGGAGGCAGAGGCAAGAGACTGGCTTGAGCCCAGGAATTGGAGGTTACTGTGAGCTGTGATGCCACAGTACTCTATCCAAGGTGACAGCTTGAGGTTCTGTCTCAAATAAATAAATAAATAAATAAATCTACATAATATAGATTCTACTATAAAAAATATTTTAGGAAATTTCACTAAATTTTTTTTTTTTTGAGACAGAACTTCAAGCTGTCACCCTGGGTAGAGTGCTGTGGCATCACAGCTCAAAGCGTCCTCCAACTCCTGGGCTCAAGCAATTCTCCTGCCTCCACCTCCCAAGCAGTTGAAACTACAGATGTCCGTCACAATGCCTGGCTATTTTTTGGTTGCAGTCATCATTGTTGTTTGGCAGGTCTGGGCTGGATTCGAACCTGCCAGCTCAGGTGTATGTGGCTGGCACCTTAGCCACTTGAGCCACAGGTGCCAAGTCCACTAAATGGTTTTTAACAAACTTTTTATTTTTATTTTGGACCCACAGTCTCATCTTCTTGCCCAGTGTGAACTTCTGTGGCATGAGTTGAGGTGACAGCAATCTCAAGCTCCTGGATTCAAGTGATCCTCCTACCTTAGGCTCTCCATAACTGGGACTACCTGTGCCTACCATTACAACTGGCTAATTTTTCCATATTTTGTAGACACAGGGTCTTGGTCTAATTCAGGCTTGTCTTGAATGCCTGAGCTCAAGTGATCCTCCCACCTTGACAGACCAGATAGATAAAGTTAGAGGTGAAACTGGCCTCAAAACCAGTTTCAACAGTAATACTGTGTGATACAACTTAACAGGTGCAGCCAGGAAAAGAATGTAGTGATGTAGTGTACTATTGACATTAGAAAAATTCAGGTCTTTCCCAACCAAGTTGGGAAATTTCAAGAGAAAAAACTCACTGTTGGGCAGCGCCTGTGGCTCATCAAGTAGGGCTCCAGTCCCATATACCAAAGGTGGGAGGTTCAAACCCAGCTTGGCCAAACTGCAGAGCAGGAAAATAGCCGGGCGTTGTGGTGGGCACCTGTAGTCCCAGCTGCTCAGGAGGCTGAGGCAAGAGAATTGCCTAAGCCCAGGAGCTGGAGGTTGCTGTGAGCTGCACGGCACACTACCGAGGGTGACAAAATGAGAGCCTGTCTCTACAAAAAAAAAAAAAAAACAACCTCACTGTTATCTTTCTTTTTTTTTTCTTGAGACAGAGTCTCACTATGGTGTCATTGATAGCTGTGGTGTCACAGCTCATAACA
>CAUYON010073276.1:0-41992 GCA_963573935.1 Arctocebus calabarensis | reverse complement strand
AAGAAAAAGTATCCAATGTACTCAGCCCTGCTATGAAACTTTATATTTATTTTTTAAAGTTTTTTCTCCTTTATTTCTATATCTTCCTCTGTCTGTCTTGTCTGTTTGGATAGTGCGTCTATTATAATGATTAAATGTCATATGAAAGCTATAACCCAATTATAGTTCAAGAATATGGTGAAAGGGGAGAAGGAGGGGAAGAAGGGTGGGAGAATGGGTGGAGGGAGGGCAATTGGTGGGAATAAAAGAAATAGCAGATAATCATTGAATACGAGCTATTCATGTGGATGGTATAAAATTATGCTTACAGGAACTGTGGATATCTAACTCAACTGCTACTTAATAATTTTAACACAAATTTCAAATGATAGAATATAATCTTTCCTTGGAAATAGCAGGCAGAAAGGTTATGATGGCTCAACATGTGTCTGGAGAAATTAAACTTCGAGTCTCTCATTTGTAAAAAAAAAAAAAAAAAAGTGTTCACACTCTTTTACAATCAAATAATCCCAGATGTTCCATTAGACAATGTCCACATCTTTTCTAAAAACACCCAGTAATCTCTTTTATTCATTCCCAAATCTTGGGCATGTTATGTCACATATAAAGCTTTGGTTTTTAATCCTATCTCAGTTTCTAAAGAAATGATTCCTAAGGCTGCTATTTCCACAACCATGCTTGCAACATTTTAGGTAAACTTTCTATTTAATTCTTTTTTTATTAAGTCATAGCTGTGTACATTAATGCATTTATGAGGTACAATGTGCTGTTTTGATTTACAATGTGGAATGCTTACATCAAACTGGTTGACATAACCATCACCTCACTCGTTTGTTGTGGTAAGACATTTGTACCCTGCTCTTAGTAGTTATGAAATGTACCATTGCATTGTGCACATTAGGTGAGGTCTCACCAAATATCCTCCCTATTCTCAGCCTCTCCCCTCCCATCCCCTCTCTCTCTTCTTCCCTCCTTCTTTCTGGACTATAGTTGTGTTTTATCATTCACATGAATGTGTAGGTGATTATATATTATTTTCATAATAGTATTGAGTACATTGGATATTTTTTCTTCCATTCTTGAGATACTTTACTAAGAAGAATACGCTCCAGCTCCATGCATGGAATACTGTGCAGCCATAAAAAAGATAGAGACTTTATATTTATTTCTTAAAGGTTTTTTCTCCTGTATTTGTATATCTTCCTCTGTCTGTCTTGTCGGCTTGAATAGGTGTGTCTATTACAGTAATTAAAAGAATCCGCTCCAGATGTCCTTCTTTCTTTCTTAACCAGCCCCATGATCATGGACAAGTCCCCTGTTGTGCTCTAATTCTTAGTTTCCTCCTGGAAAATGGGGAAAATAAAGATGCCTACTTTACCGAATTATACGTGTTAAATTAGGTAACACATATAAACCTTTACAACCATTTCCAGAGCATGGTAATCATTTATAAAATGTTATTTTTATGTTATTATAATTTCCTCAAGAGATGGGAGGTGAGGAAAATATTCATTGAGCCTTTGGTTGTGGAGTAGTCACCAGGGGAAAATGGGAAGGAAATGAAGTAATAAAAACTTGTGGAAACTTCTACTAATGATAAATGTGGTGATGAAGTACACTTGTGGATCATATCAAGCGTGTAGTTTCAAAATCAAACAGAAGTGTGTTTATTGGTTTCAGGTGAACAATTTTATTTTTTAATTAATGGCTCCATGCATTTTCACTTGGTAGATTTAGTTATAAAATAGAGATAAAGCTACTAAGGCAAAGAAATATACTTCACAAAAAATATTGACCAAAAGTTATTAACTATGTTTACATGACTGGTTTCTTTAAAAAATGTAACTATAGCCAGGTGCAATGGTTTACGCTTGCAATCCTAGCACTCTGGGAGGTCGAGGCAGGTGGATCACTTGTGCTCAGGAGTTTGAGACCAGCCTGAGCAAGAGTAAACTAGTAGTAAAACTAGCTGGGCATGGTGGCTTATGCCTGTGGTCCCAGCTACTTGGGAGGCTGGGGAAGGACAATACTTGAGCCCTGGAGTATTGAGCTATGATGACAGAGCACTCTAGCCTGGGCAGCAAATTGATACTCTGCCTCAATTTCATAAAAAGTAATTATGTAGGTTATATTTGGGTTTTATTCATTTATGGGATGTAATATAATTATGACTCAACTATCTTCATTTTGCTTATTTTAAAGATACACATATTAAATATGTGACTCCCTGACAGTAAAGAATATTCAAAGGTGGATATTGGTCTAAGAAGACCATGAGTACCCAGTTCCTTAAGTGAGAATGGTGCAGAGGACTATGTTTAAAAATATTATAAGGTTATTTCTATTTTTATGGTACTGAAACACACCCTGCTATGGCCTAGAACCAATGTATAACAAGCCAAACTCAAAACTCTGTGTTCTTTATTTATTTATTTTTTTTTTGGTGTTTTGTTTTGCATCCTTCTGAAGTTAAGATTAGGAAAAAAAACACTCTGATGTCATTGGAAATAACAGTTACATATATGTTTTAGGAAAATTATCATGCTTAAATTTTAACTTAAATATTCTACAATTGCTTAAACTTAAATGACATTAGAATGAGTTTACAAAGTAGTATATTAACCATTACCCTTTTAAAAACATAGACAGACACATACAAAAAACTTTGTCAAAAACACGCACTGAATAAACCAAAGTATATTATCGGCAGAGATTACTCATATACATAACAAAAGTCTCTATTTGTCCTATAGCTAAGAAATGTACAAATATAGAACATATCTCATGTCGGGCACAAAATTTTCCATGTCTAAAAACATGAAATTACCGACCAATGGCCAATATTTTAGAGTCTCATAAATTAACAGAGCTATTTCATATGGTATTTGAATTGCAGTCCTTTAATTATATAAATAGTACATAATTAAGCTCCAAATATGTAGTATTTACATAATTCCATGGTTTGGAATTTAAACCTAAGTTAGGAAAGATTTTACACTATATATTATTTACCCAACCACATTTTAGTTTGGAAAATAGTATGTTTTAAGCAAACAATTATAAAGCAATCCAAGTTGGGGAAAAGTTTTAACTTACTTTCAATACGATATATAATAAAATTTTAGAATAAATTATTAACTAAACATATCAAACACTGCAAAAATGGAAATTACAAGAAATAAATGTAGGACTTCCATACTATAATTATTACAGTAGAATTTCTTATTTACAAGAAATAAATGTAGGACTTCCATACTATAATTTACCTAGAAAAGCTCCTGAAACTCTTTTTCCATACATTCACTTAATCTACTACTTTTTTGAACTATTAGAGAAAACAATAGAAAATGTGTGATGAATCATAATTTGAAATGAATGGATGCTCAAATACCAAACTGGGGCAACTTGAGGATACAACAAGGACCTTAAAGACCGAATGAAATAAAATGAGACAGAAACTACCTCTTACCAGTTTTAAAATGTAGACTTTCAAAGCTACATTTTCTAATTTTTTGTCTTCTTTGAGCTCCCATAAAAAGATGTCAAAAGGCATTGTGGGCTAACATAAAAAATGTACTACAGTGGTTAAAATGTCTTAAGAATATTATCTTCTTAGGAGACAGAATCTGATACTAAGTACAGTGAATCTGTATATAGTCACTTTTCCAAAATAGCAGACTTTTGGCTTTGTACCATCTGACAATTTCTTTGTCCAAGCCACACTAAAAATAAGTCTTCATATAATGGAAATGTTGAGACATTAACTATAGCAATGTGAATGAGTACAACTATAATAAGAATTTCTCATCAACTCTTGGTGTATGTTATATTAACATATGAAAAAGCTATTTAAACATTAAAATTAATACATCATAAAACAATGGGAATACTTCATACAAAATACAGTTTTATTTGAATCAGAACCACTCACAATAGCTATGAATATCCCCATTCAAATTGCTATCATGAATATTGTATAAAATGAGAAGAATAAACTAAAAGTAAAATTAGAACACTGCTTTATAAATTATAATATGTCAAGCTAACAAATGGTAGACTTGTCACATTGAGCAACTAAATGTCTAAATGATCATTCAGCACTCACAGTTTAGGAAGGAAAAAACATTGGCTTTGTTGCCTCTAAAGCAGTTGCTCGATTTTTCATACTGTCATTCTGCTCTATTAGCAAAGCCTAACACAATTAGGTATGAATATGCAGTAATAACATGCAAATTGTTCCCTCACAATTGCCCTACGGCAGCAGTCTCAGCCCTTCTAAGCTTGATTCCTTCTACATCATTGCAGGCTTGGCAAACTTCATCAGAATAAAAAATACCTCAGCCTTATTGCAAGTGGCCAGCTAGTAAAATCATCGCTAGTTGTTAACCACTCTCCCTCGATGGGTTTGTTAGTGATGCTTGTCCCTAGCTCCCTGCCACTCCTGCACTTGTACATGTTTCCCTTGGGTAATGTTAGACACTACATTTGAGCCTGCCAGAACAATTAACCCTACTGTTAATTAGAATGAAATGTCAGGCGCACAGATGGTACAAGCTGGCACCCTGCCATCCCGCCAACTGCTGCTGAAAGCAGCTACCCTACTGCTGACAGCTGCTCAGCCATGTCCCAAACCAGCAGATGTCAAAACTTCCCAGCTGAGGAAGGTTAAGAAAAGCAAAGAGGAGGGGATTCTCATCCCAGCCGTGATGATGACTGTTTTAGTGCTATTGCATCTATTACCTGTTGTCAGACTACACCAATCAAGAGGAAGTCTGTAAGCAGAGAGACATAAATTTAAAATAATGATACTAATAATCATAACACTAATAAACACAAGATGGCTATAATTCAATACAAGCATAAAAATGGCATTAGTGACAAAATCACTGAACTTTTTCACCAAGTTCTGTATAAGCTGAGTGGCATATTTTCACGTATATTTTCAATGAGAAAAAAAAAAATTCAACACTCCAATTCATTTAAAAAGTCATGCCTATGTAATCTGCAGAAAAAAAGTATTCACTTTGTTTTCAGAAATCACATGTAGGGGTCAAAGAAAGTATTGTTTTTCGTGGTGTCTTTGTTCATAATTTATGTGCATCCTTTATGAGATGATTTCCGTCTTCCTCTATCTTCATATATACACATATGTAGTCACCAAAAAGAGAGATCAGAGCATTACCCATGAAAAATATCAAAAACTCAAATCTTATGACACAAAAAAATCACAACTGAAAATTTTTTGGCTTAGAAACCAGCTTCAGAATTATGATCTGAATGTTGTGCTAATCTCATAGTGATACAAAAATTAGTGATCTAATTAGTTGGAAATGCACGCTCCTTTTAAACACAAGAGGGCGAGGCCATGAACTCCTTTTACTTGTATTAAACTTTAGAAAACAATTTTGTGTCATCTGATTGTTAATACACATGGAAAGTGGAGAAGTGTGAAAGTAATCTTCTTTCAATTATTTTAAGTTATTCTTTTTAACGGCATAAATGCAGGAGGACATTGCAACTTCAAAGCCACAGGAAATATGCCCTGAAATTTAAAGGTTATGCTTCTGCTACTTCTACTTCAATAGACTTCACATATTGATAAATTATTCATTCTGTTAACACATAAGTATACACACAAACCAAAACACACACATTCAAAATGCAGAAGTTATTTGAATATTCAAAAAGAGCTGAAAATATATACATTCTAACCATACATTCTTATTAGGCAAAAAGAGATTATTAGGCATATACATAATAAGATATTATGCCTATCTTATTAGGCATAATACAGATAAATGGAACACTTATCAGTTAGAGTTTTTCCATCATATACAACTAAAATTGACTTAACACTAAAAGCAAATTTATCAGTAAGGTATAAAATAGTTTATAGTATTTTTTTTTAAGTTGAAAAACTGACTTGGAAAAGACAGAGATAGTTTAGGGAATAAGGTGGCAGGAACAGTGGAGAAACTAAGACACAAATATAAATCAGCTTAGATAATTTCTTCCAAAAATTTAAAGTTCAGTTGGGCTCTTGTGTTTCATATGCCCAAGTGTGGTGTATACAGTGCAGTTTACATAATGACTTCAACAAGACTAAAACAAGTTTTAGGTCGTTATTATCAGAAGAAGGGCACATGAATTCTATGTGTCATAAAAATTAGTGACGAATGACCAATATCCTATGAAGTCAATGCTAAAGGATTCCCATGAAGGGACATGATGCAAGCTTGTGTAAACTGCAGTGATGAATGTAAGCAAGGAGGTGAGTAGGCATTCCTGAGACGAACTTGAGAAAAAACAAGATGGTCCATGGGGCGATAACAAAGCTGGGTCATTTGAGCATTGGACATCTCACAAACCAAAACCATGAATAATGTTACTGCTTCTACTAATTTTATCTACTAATTACTACATTTCTATAGCATTTTGCAATTTATAAAGTACTTTCTCATGGAGATTTTTCTTTGATTTTTATAATAGCCCTGGGAAATATATGTTACACAAAGTGATGTTTTGGATACACAGTATAAAGAATTATGTGGTATATTTTAGACATAGAATCAATATATGAAAATGCTAGGCACAATTCTCTATACTAATTTAGAGGGAAATGAGAGACAGTCCTGTCTGCAAGAAACTCAGTGTTTAGTAGGCAGTGACAGGCAGGTAAACAGGTGTAAATAATGCTTATGTTTGTTAGAAAAGAGATCAGATGAATTATTCTGTGGACATAAGAAGGGATAGATCAGGTCCTACAAGAGGCCATCAAGAAAGGATCTTGATGGGCGGTGCCTGTGTCTCAAAGGAGTAGGGCACCAGCCCTACATGCTGACGGTGGCAGGTTCAAACCCAGCCCTGGCCAAAAACTGCAAAAACCGCACACACACACACACAAAAAAAAGTCTCGTACCTCAATGTGCTTGAAAATCAATTTGTTTTGAAGTATCACAGTATAAAAAAATGAACACAGAAACTCATCAAAAATAAATCTGCTCCTGAAATGCATAAACATAAAACAAAGGCTTAACCATTCCTTTTTGTAAAATGGTTCCTTTGAAAGTAATATTAAAATTGGGATGCTACTAAATTCAGAATACATGTTCAACTGGAAAATATTTTAATTGCAACCACATTTGGGGCTTAAAATGACATAGTAAAGATGTATATGATATAATATTAAAGTGTCCTTTGACTACGACAGAAGTTCTAATACTAAAAATTAAAATAGTACTAACTTGAAATTATGGGTATAGCAAAAATCCATTTGAATATTTTTGCTCAAAAAAAGTAAATGTAACTTCTTGTCCATTCAAATTAAAGTACATGTATGTGTGTATATATATAATTATATAATTTTACTATGCCTGTTATAATACTGAATAAAGTTAGTCATATCCTATTTCATGTACATTTAATTTTCCAAAAAAGTATAGTTACAATGTGATAGTATTCTGTCCTATGCTCTTGATTTATAATAATTGACAAAAGTTATTTTGAGTATAAATTCCACTAGACATTCGAGTTTTGAGCATTTTTTAATTTCTAAACATAGAAAACTTAAGTCATATTATTCAACATCGATAAGAAACAACATTATATATATTTTTAAAACTCCGATTTTAATTTCTTTTTCATCCTTCAGCTCTTTCTGACCAACAGGGACTTGTTTTTATTCTCCACATTCATTGGTACACAGATTGCAATTTTCAGCTTTCCTTTCCCGTGTCCTACACAAAATATTATATACACATTGAAATATGCAAGTGAAATTTACTAGTTGTACGAATCAACGGTAAACCTTTATTAATTTAGGAACCTTTATAAGTTTCTGAATTGTGTCCGTATGTAGTGTTTCACAGAGTCCTTACAATGCTTCACCGGGAAGCTATTATCATCCTTCTTTTTCAGTGAGTTGCTCTGGATCACAAAACTAATAAGGAGAAGAGCTGAGGCCAACTCAAAGTTGAAACTCAAGGACAGTGCTCTTCCTGTTTTAACACCATTTGCCTGTGGAATGGACAGGGAAGTCCATCAGCATAGCCTAACAGTATTACTGCCTTTCTATCAATTATGTCCATTTTCATTTATTGGAATCAAATGATAAGGACTAGCCTCCAAGAAGCAAAACACCCCGTCATCTATTTTTCTCAGCATCCATAATAGAAGTCAAAGACCTCTAGGCAATTTGGAGAAATGAACCAGGAATTTTTAGTGAACTCTTGTGAAATGATTCACAGTGCAGGCATTAAATATTTAAGCAGAAATAATGTAGCTTCTGTTCCCTGCAGACTTAATAGTGCAAATATATGATAAATTTGCTATCAGAACAAATCCACGTAGATTGAAAGATATGCCTATTTAGGAAAATGAGATAAGTATTGTCAAATTAAGTAGAATGTCTTGCTTTCGTATCCCTCTTTCCTCTCCAGCTTAGGACTTCAACGTTCAACAGATGGAAGCAGAAGAAAAGACAGATATAACAGAGAGAAAAGACAGGGATAGATATAACAGAGAGAGAAGAAAAAAACAGATACTGACAGAGAGGAACGGGGAGAGGGGCAATTTAGGGAGCTTGGGAGGGTTATTTGATGGATTAACATTACGTCTCATTCTAAAAATCAGGATTCTCAGGCTAGCTGGTCTGCCTATATGAGGGCCCCTATGCCAAAAACACTGTTTCCCCAAATACCTGTATGTTCAATTTCATTTTGTCATACTTTCTTAATTCCATCAGAGGATTATTCTTTAAAAAAAAATAAGAAATGCTTTTAAAAATTCAAACATCTCTGGGAGGGTTAAAATGCTATTATTACTAGTAGAATAATATTCACTGCCAAAAACTGTATTAGTCTGAAACTCCCTATTTTAAAAATGAGGATGCTGAGATCTTGGAAGCTCAAGCTGTTTGCTTAAAAATCACAAAGCCCAGCAACGTCAGAGCTGAGGGATCAAGTCTTCTGAGTGTCTGGACAAGAATAACAACAGTCATGGCAGACACCATTTCTGAGAACACACTCCACAGCAGTCAGTGCTCTGAGACACTTCCACATCTCTTACCATTAAATGGTCCTAGCAGGACAAGATTTTTCAAACTGTGTTGAGCAGAGGAATAAGGATCCTTCAGGGTGTGTTTCAGAAAAGTGGTGATGGTAGGAGCGAGAAGGGCAAAAGACTAGTTTCAATGAGAGGAGGTCCACATTTACTATGTTACACACCCTAGGGGTTTGCCTAAGATTTGAAAGTATTCCTGACAATCCTCCTTTTAATGTATCTTTTGATACCATTTATCCCTGCTCTTTACTGCCAAGAAAATCTAGTCAACTGTACTTTACTTGTGTGATAAAATAGTATTAGAATCTATGGCTTAAAATCAGTGTTCCATAAGATTCTCATTATATGTTTGAAGTTCTTAACAACCTGTCATGTGACTTACACTTCACTTTAAAAAACTACTTAGAATTTCTGTTAAAGATCACTTTGTTTATAAAGTGGACAAGTATTTGAAAACAAGAAAAGGGGATAATCTATAATTCACGTTTGTGCTGATTTAGACGACTGTCCCTACTCATCTGGCTAGTCCGGATTACAGCAGTTCCCCGTATTTAAGAAAAGGGAGAATGATCGTGCCTTTTTTTCTCTCCAGTGGTCATTTTCCATCCTGGCCTGACAAAATTCTTTCTAGTCATTAAGGTTCAGTTTGAATGCCAGTACCAAATCATATTACTAAAGTCACTGGCTGATTTTTAAACTTCTATTGCAATTTATTAGAGGCTCTCTAAGATTTATAACATATTACTTTAGATTAGAACTATTTATGTACATGTCTTATCTTTCTTCCTAGATGAGAAATGGCTTTGGACCACGAAATCTATGCTCAGAGAATCTAGTATAGTCCCTTGCATAAATTCTCAATTATGAATAATATGTTTATATTTTGGAAGAGTGATGAGCTGAAGCTATGGGGTATGTGAAGAAAAAGAAATAAGACAGACAAGGTTCTGACTGGACAGGAAAAAATGCCTTGAGAATCCCTTTTATGTTTTCTCACGGTCAAATCACTAAAGATTACTCCAAAAGATAAATATTCACATATCCTAAATATATTTGGATCATTAGGTAAACCTCGGTAAAAACCAACCTGCCAAGAATGTCTTTTAAAAAGTTATCCCAAGATATTACATACTATTCCATAATGCTGACATGGCTAGAAACCCTTATATGAAGTAAGAGAGAAAAACTGAATAACCTTCGATCTGGCATAGAATGAGTAGATCCAAAGTTCCACATTCCAATTCAGGCCCCCTTTGCGACTACAATTTCCATTGGCTCTTAAGGGAAATGAACACAGAAGGTGTGCGGGTCTCTATAGCAAAAATATAGCTATCTGATTTAAAATTTTTTTGCTGCTACTTATTGACTTATGAGTATGACATTTAACTTTGATTGAAATAGCCTAAAATTTACTTAAACTTTAGAAATGGCAAATAAAGTTTTATACATACATATATATATTTAAAGAAATCTTTAAAGAACTGGCTTTGCTCTCCGTGTGTGTGGCAGTGTATTAGGACTAGACAGGGGAAGAATCAGGGTTGTGGTCTGCGTCCTGGTCAAGTTTACAGTCCAGAAATTCAATCCCCATTAATCAATCCATCCTAAAATTGAAATTCTGGCAAATTACAGAAGAGAGAAACACTTTGATAAGTGTTTAAGTAAGAGATACATTACTGTCTTAAAAGTCAGGCAAGCCTTCTTCAAAGGAGTAACATCAGAATTTAGTTTTGAAGAACTTATCTATCAGTTCTCTAAAATTATCATTTATAATTTCTATAGATTTCTGAATGAACAATGGATGAATTAAAGTTGTAGAATTAGATATTGATTTTTATTTAACCTCTGCTTTAGAATGTATTTTCTTCACTCTTACAGACAATAAATTAATTGCGGAAAAAATATATCTCAAACTTAATATGCATATTTTCATTAGAGTTATAGACTGATTACTTAATTGGGATGCTTGCAGTTTTGCAAGATTATTTATGAACAAGTGCAGAGTAATAGATCTGGCATTTAAACCAAATAATTTTGCTCAGATGTTCTGATATATTAAGAAGAGGTTTAAGGTGCCATATAACTACATGTGTAAGTACAGCCTTATTGCTGACCTTACAATGCACTTAGTATCTTATACTTCACTAATGCTGTCTCTACTACCACAAGCAATTTATTCTGTTTCATGTTCCTCAAGTGCTCATAAATCAGCATTAGATCCCTTTTACTGAGTTGCTGATTTTAAGCCAGCACAGTACGGAGGAGCATTTGGACTCAAAGTATAATATTGGCCCACATATTGATTTTAATTAGTCTAATTAGTTCATTACACTAAAAATCACACAGATCATTTATTACATCAAACCTAATGGCATATGATCAAGGATTTAATATGATAATGAAGTAGATCAATTATCACTCATAAAGGAAGTCATTAACAAGTGTAAACATTGTCAGTCTGAATACCATTACAAATTATGAAGTCATAGCAAAGACAATTTGCATATATACATTAGTATTATTTTACAGTTAATTTTATCTTTAAAGAATAATTTTTTTTATACATTCACTTTCTTGTGTCTTTTATTCCTATCTTAAGCTATGCATGAGCTGGTTAACAAAGGTTGTAATACTTGTGACTACATCTGAGGGTTCTTATGCTAACAATGTTGCAAAAAATTAATAGCATTATCTGGAAGTGAATTCTATTTGGACTCCTTGTTTTTTTGGTCACTGTAAAACCTTGGGGTTTATTCACCTTGGCAGTTTAGAGGTCCTGGTTTACATAACAATAAACAAACAGCCAATAAGTGTTCTTGAGATATTTGTAACACTTGAGATATCCTGCAGGCTAATTAATGTGATTTTTAAACATTTAATTAAATAATAATAGCAACATATAATTACATTCACCAGGGACCAAGATCTGCAAAAATAGTTCAGGTTACTATACTACATACTCACTTATTAATGCTTTTTGCAGCTTTAACATTACCAAGACATCTTAAATAAAAGCAGCCAAGTGTGCACACTGGTCCTAACTCAATGCATTGCCATTTATCATTATTATTGCTATCATTACCCTTTGCTTAGGGTCCCTTCACTCTGTTTTAAATCCATTTGACAGTAGTTCACATTCAAGCCACTGAGAATTATTTTTCTGCTAAGAACTTGTGAGGTAGTATATAAAATATTTCCTCGATATCTAATTGTCATTCTCTAAAATGTTAAACTTCTGCAAATAAAAATGGTCTCAGGAATTCTCCTAAATCTCTTCAGAGAGTTGGCCCCCCCCCCCCCCCCCCCCCCCCCCCCCAAAAAAAAAAAAAAAAAAAAAAAGAAAAAGAAAAACCACCTAGTTATACCGGTAAAGATATGTATAAGATCAAAAGGTAGGTTACAAATGTTATGGGGAGGTAAACCCCAATAGCTAAAAAATATATAAAATAAAATGTCTTCCTAAAATACCACCTCATTCTGCTATCAAAATAGCAAATCTAGGAACCACCTTCTCTGAATTTATCACCTGGTCCCGCCACTTCATTCTGTATACCAGATGGGATTGTGAGGATTAGATGAGTTTATACATTTAGTGAACTTAAAATAGGGTCCAGTGTGCACTAGTCACTCAGATGTCTGCTTTTATTGTGAAGAGGGATGTATTGATATATTTAGTTATCTGACAATTTCTGAGTCTAGCAGATTCCTAGAAGAGACTGCTGTGTAATGAGCAGATTTTATGCTTTACTTTCTGCAACTTTCTGATACCTCAAAGGTATCATTTCTTTTTTTTTAATTTTTTTTATCTTATTAAGTCAAATACATGTAGATCATGAATACATTCATGCATATGTGAGGTACAATGTGCTGACTTTTTTTTTATACAATCTAACGTGGTTAGATCAAATCAATCAACATAGCTTTCACCTCATTTACTTGAATATTGTATCAAAACATCTATGTTCTACACTTAAGACCAAAAATTACTTTGCAAAAGTGGTATCATTTCTTAATGGTATTGTCCTTAGTAGACACACTGACCTCAATACATCCCCCTTATTGCCAATATTTCCCCAAAACTAAATTGATTACATATTTTCATCAGTTCTTTTGTATAAGCAGAATAAAGTCAAGCTCAAATTCTTTATCATGACATGTCTTTGTCCTCCCCTGACCTGCCACTTGACTCGAGATCAGTGCATGGCACCCCATTCTCAACATTTCCCAACAGGCATTGTGCCTGGGCAGCTCCATGTTCACAAGCCAGGTCTGCTTCTGATGACTTACCCCTTTTGTTCCTGATAAATCTCTAAAGAATCTCGCATACTTTCCCCCTTTTGTTTCCTGATAAATCTCTAATGATTCTCACATAGTCTTCTCTTCTAAATGTATTCCATTCCTTGTTATGAGCTTCATAACTCTGGGAAAATTATTTTATCTCTCTAAATGTTTAATTTCTGTGAAATGGGTGAATAAATATGATCTTCTAGCCTGTTTCTGAGATTGCATACATATTCCACTTGGTGTCTGGTACATAACAGGGGCTTAATGAATTGTAGTTATTTTTACTATTATTGTTAACATTAATATTATTCTATCTAAAACATGGAAAGCCTACATTTTTATTTTTTTTCTTCAATCAGAATGCAATGGGATATACAGTGAGATCAAAATATTTGAATGTTAGGTCCACAAGTATCAAGGCAGTGGATCACCCCTATAATCCTAGCATTCTGGGAGTCTGAGGAAAGAGGATTGCTTGAGTTCAGGAGTTCAAGACCAGCCTGAGCAAGAGTGAGACCCCTGTCTCTACTAAAAAAAAAAAATAGGAAAAAAAAAAAAGAACTACACGGGTGTTATGGCACATGCCTATAGTCCCAGCTAGTCAGGAGGCTGAGGCAAGAGGATTGCTCAAACCCAAGAGTTTAAGGTTGCAATGAGATATAACACCATAGCACTCTACCCAGGGCAACAGACTGAGACTCTGTATCAAAAAAAAAAAAAATGGAATTGAATTCACAGGATACCACCCATGAGTAAGACTGAGGTAGTTACTTAAAATTCTGTAGCCAAAAGACAGGCAGATTACCTGGCCAGGAAAATAACCAATAATAAAAAACAAGCAACTAATATGTAGACTGGAACAGCTCCCAAAGGGCAATGATATTGTTAAGGGTTATCCAGCAAAAACACACACACAAAAAAAATCTATATTTTGGGAAACATTTAAATATAGCAAAATTCTATTATCTTATGAGGCATGAATAACATAATATGCCACTGTTTTATGAAGCATAAGCAATATCTGCAGAATAGTCTACTCTACAAAAGTAAGCAGAAAAGAACACCTCCACCTCTTTTCATGAATCTGTCGAATGCTGTGCTTTCTCTGTCAAGATCACAAGCTTTGGTGAATTAGTCACGGGGCTCTTTGTTTTAGTTCAGCTAAGCTGATTGTTTGCTTTTGAAGCAGAGTATACAGACCTGTTGGCAAGTTGAGAGGAGGCCCCCAAGGAATACACTGAGGCCTACACCAGAACCCCAGCCAAAAGCAGTGTACAAACTGCTTTCCAGATTCCACTGCATGAATACACACGCCGCCTTAATTAATCCATCGTTAACATCGGAACACAGCGCAGCGCTCACCACACCTGGCTTGACAGCTGGATGGAGAGCACCGTTGACAGCTGGTGCTTATGCACTTGCTCCAAGCTGGGGGCTGATGATGGGCTTGCCTGGGGAGCTAGAGCCCTGCCAAGAGGTTACATGTTTGATGAAGGTAATAGCAGTTAATGAGAATTTTTTTTGCTAGAGTCTGGGGACTGATGTAACAGCACTACAATAAAATGCATGTAGTTGGCAACTCAATACCCAACTCTGCTAAATATTGTAAAGCCGTGTAAACATTTGAACAAATGTGTGTTAAGAAATAAACTCCCACGGAGCAGCATTTTTAGCACTAAACGGCTAAATAGAATCACTGCAGGTCCTCATGGCCTGGGGGGTAAAACAGTCCCATAAACATCAAGGCAATTCCCTTCTAACTCTTAGTCACACTCTATGCTTACCGCCAAGCCAGTGTGAGTATAACTTGCCTTTTCCCTAAGTCCATGGTTAGCATTTATATTTCAGGGCCTTATTCAGTTAGTTTTGTCCCTCCTAGCAATTAAGGATGATCAAGCAACTTGAAGTGATGGATGGATGGCTCTTCTACACAGAGCACATTTTCACACTTGTTAATAAGACACAGAAAGGCTGGGTCAGTTGTGTCTCCAGGTTTAACAGGCTGAGAAAATTATTTTTCTCTAAATGTCCTGCTCTTGCCCCAGCTTAGCTCAGCAGCTACAGCAGTCTCATTAATAAAACTTCTCAGGGCCTGTGGAATTAAGGTTAAATCCTAAAATTGGCATTTAAATCCTTCCTTGCCTGGCTTCCAGTGATCAACCCAGCTTGCGCCTTCAGACTAAGGTGACTAAACTGAATTTGTTACTGCTCCTCCGAGACATATGGCTTTTCTGTGTCTGTCTGTGCCTTTGCTCACATTGCTCCAACTTCCAACTCATCTTCTACTCAGGTCAAAAACCACCTCCTGATTACAGTCATTTCCTCTGGTGACCACCGTGAGAATTTTAAAGGCACGGGACTGTTATATTTCTCTTTCGCCAATTCATCTTCTGAATAAATGCATTAATGACAAGATCAAGAATAGAACAAGGTCTGACCTTCTGGTGTCATGCTGCCCACCCCACCTTACATCATTCTCCAGGTGTGAGTCAGTGAAAGATATTTAAAAAGGTAGAAAGTAACATCCAAAACTATCCCTTCAATTGCATATAGCATATGCTCCTCTATTAATAGCAGCAGAGAACAGTTCTTAAGTCTTTACTAGGTGTATTCAATGCATTTTTAATTTATGACTCATAGTCGACCAATGAGATATGTCTATTTCTCCCATTTCATAAGTGAGGAAATGTGATTTGGCGGCGGGGGAAGGGGGAGTTATAGAACTTTCCTTAAGGTCACAATGAAAAAGCGATAGAAGTTAGATTTTATAAAACTAACTTTTATTGAACAGATAGTATGTTAGAAATGGTGTTAGATAGTATGTACAGAACAGTGTTAGAAACTGTTCTAGGCTCTTTCTCAAGGTAAACTCATTTAATCGTCCCAATTGCCCTATGAGGTAGGAACTAATACTATGTATAAATTTCAACAGTGAAGAAACTAAAAAACAAAGAGGGTAAACACAGCATACAAAGTGGTAGTCAGTGAGGATGGGAATTAAACTCAAGTTCATCCCCTTCTCTCAGTTACTGTGCTATAGTGATTCCAGCATCTCTGATAGCAAGTTCAAGTTGCTAAATGCTAGGTGACACTGCCCCAGATGGAGCATTTATATCACTGTCCTTTATGGTATACATGTGTACACACTGCCTGGCCTCCTCGAGGACATAAGCCAGGGCTTTCTTAGCACTATGTATCACACAGGGTGTGACAGTCTAATAGTTTTATGGACTAGGTTCTCAATATATATTAGAGGCATTATACTTTTGTACTTTGCACTGAATCAATAACAACAAAATAATATGAGGAGATACTTCTCTGAGTTTCTCAAATTGTTCCGCATCTTAGAGAGGTATAGCTGGCCATTCGTTCTACATTATCTTCTCATCCATGATCATGTAGCAAACATCCTCAAAAGACAGAAATAATATCTCCCTCTGGAGTAAAACCTAAGTGTGCTGATATCTTCTAAGTATAAGGATAATGTCTCCTTCAAAGCAAAGAACAGGGTATGTACTGCCCATGATAAAAACCGGGTTCCCTGAACTCAGGACTCTTCTGTGAACAATATTTTTGTAAACACTTGCTTTGGCCCTCTGGGAGATTGGGGGCAAGAAGAACAAGTACAAACAGTCTTATGCTACTTGCTGGCCATGAGTTATAAAGTCTTTTGTCTCTAAATAGGAATCTTGGGTTTTCCCTCAGCTCCTAAGAACTGTGGAAGGCTAACTTGTTAGCTTGCAAGTAAGGTAAAATCTTATATTCTTCACAGTTCTTGTCTAAAACACCTACAGTCATGAAAACAAGTTCCCATGGGTCCCTATGGGTAATTAGCAAGTTATTTCTAAAATGGAAATCAGACATTTTTAAAATTTCAAAATTATTGATTTAAATGTATTTATCTTCTAGCAAAGAAATTCATTGCTCAATAAAGTCTAAATAATATTTATTTTAGAAGACCTTAGGGAACTCCTAAACTACCTTTTGCTAAATCATAATGAATTCAGTAAAAATAGGAAAACAAAATTTCAATTATTATTGACTAATAACCATAGCTGGTTAAGTAATGTTCCTAATTATATCATAATAAATACTGAAGGCTACTACTAAGTTTATAAATATCTGTCTGAATTCTCTGTTCTGTTTTCTCAAATGTGAAGAAAAGATTCTGGCTTTCTTGCCCACATGCAGTATGACGTATTATCAAAAGACCTAGATTAATAACAAAATCAGTGTTAGAACCTGCTTCCTCCTTTATCCATATCATTCATGTATTCATTCATTCATTTGTCAAACAGTTGGGTACCAGACGCTGCGCTAGGTGCTGAGACTGTAAACAGTAATAATACTTAGGTCAGTAGAGGAATAATTGTGCTGATCTTTAACCAAGTGTCATAGGTTTTGTGGACCTTAAGTTCCTTAACTATACAAGTGTTTCATTATATTTTGTAGTTTTCCCACATTTGAAATCATGATGTTTTTAATAAAAATTTGAAAAGCTACCTGGAAATCCTAGACCCACACACACAATAATAGATCCTGGGCACAACTCCACGTTTTAAAAGTTAAAGTGTGCTCAAATATACCCACCTTTTCCAGATAAAATCCCTAGTGCATTACTTCTAAGGACATAGAGATGTGAATAGATTACCCTTAAGAAAATATTAGGAGGAATAATTCATCCCCTCTTCTTCAAGTTTTTTAGAAGATAGAGACATTTTAATACATATCCAAGGAGAAAAAGTAGACACAACTAACTAGTAAATTTAAAAGGACCAGAGCTAGGCTTATCTCTTTCCTTCTAGTTTTCTCCCCTGCTGAAAACTGTCCTCCGGATGCTTCAGGCTCTGCTTTTTTGTTGTGGTAGGTTTACAGCGACTGGATTCACTCCTAGAGGACTTGCAATGGATGATAGGCCTCCAGTTTCAGGTGAATACTTTAGTTGAGAAATCTAATTGGCTGCAGATTTAAACAGTATCTTGCCAACTTTTTAAAAAAAATTAAGCTAGTGTACTGTTCTTCATCTGAGCTATTTTTATGTCTTACTTTTCAATTGTTTGACAATTTGTGCAAAGCTGAAAGGGTGGGTTTTATTAGCTTTGAATCCCAACAAAAACATGTTTCTAAAGATGTACATAATCTTTTTGCCTCATATTTTGAAAGGAATATAAAAGAGTAGCTGCTAAGTGCCTCAAAGAACTTCTCTGTTATAAATTTACCAGAGAGGTATCCATTGAATTTTTTCTTAATGTTTACAGCATTTTGATTATTATTTTATAATTACTAGAGTGAAAAGCACATTTTAGACTACGGTCATTTGACTAAACTTGAGTACTCAATAGGATGACAGATAATGATAGTTCAGAAAAGTAACTGTTGAATTAGTGATAATTTAAAGGATGATGAACTATCAAATTGCACATTTCCAGAAGGTAAGAACTTGCCTGTTTTAAAAAACCTGGGGTTCTATAAACCACTCCATTCAGAATATTTTACACAACACAGATAAGTTTTCAATAAATGTTTGTTGTATATGTGTTAAAGTATATGAAATTCTACAGAAGTTTCTTTTCTATTATTTACTCATATACTTTAAATATGTATATACTTACATATATATTTGTAGAACAATAAATTATATGTATGACTTTACTGGGAATGACAATCTATAACTTGCTGTTATTATTGTAATGGAAAGGGTAAAATTAAAATTGGCTAAATTGTATAGTATTTAATCATCGAAGATACCATCATATTTAACTAAACTCCATGAAATATCTCTTTGGTACATGAAAAAGTTGAGGTTTAGAAAGATTAAATAAGTGCTAATTTGTGGCAGAGACGATTCTTCAAACTCATTCATTTGGTGTCAAATTCTCTTTATTCAACACTGTGAGTGCCTAAAAATAGGTTGGTAATTAAGAAATTTCTATAACTGCAAATAATTATCTATCAGCTGTCTGTCTAATCTCAGGTTTTGCATTTGTTGAACTTTTATGCTAGAGTGGAAGAGCAAAAGTCATGAAGATGGTGTAAGCTGAATAGTGCAAATTAAAATTACAGAAAAATCTTCCTGACAAAAAGTCAGCAAGAATAATGTGGGGCTAATTCAGAAACATAAAGGATGATTTTAAACAAAGCTGAAAAAAAAATAATGAACCACCCTTAAGGATGCCATGTGATCTTTAGAACCAAAGTTCTTAATTCTCGATACTATTTTTAAAATCAAATTAGCATGTCATCAGGATTTGAGATTGTACCCAGGAGTTTATTGTAGACTGTACAGAGAATAGACAAGAGAATTTTTTTTTCTTTCAACAAAAATCATGCTCATCTATTTGATTAAGAGTGTGAATTAAAAGAAAAATCTTTAGCAAATAAACAGGACACATCCTGAATCATTTAAAACAATGCCTCATCTACTTTCCACTTAAATGGTTTTCATCAGTATAATGAAATCTTTTTCACTGAGTGTTTAATTCTGAGTATTGCAATAATTAAGAATTATTTTAAACTATATGCAAAATATATAATAATCTTAAGGTATTGATAATTTTTTCTTTTGATGTTATAATTTTGATAAAAATTTCCCCACACTAAAAAAAAAATACAATTCTATCAAATAAGAACAGAAAAAGAAAGAAATTGATCAAACTGCATAGATATTTTCTTTGCAAGAAAGAATGATGTCTTATATTACAAATATATTTAGCCACAAATTGAGTAGTCCTTTTGCAATTTGCAATATACTCATTTCATCTTTCCTTCATTTATTCATATTAAACCACAATTCACATGTTAATCAGCCATAATAAAAGGAGAGGTGAGGCAGAAAAAATATGGAAGAAAGAAAGGATTTTGATATCTTCAAAAATCTAATAGCTAGAACAGGGGTGTCCAAGCTACAGCCCATAGCCCTCATATAGTCCAGCATGGTCATGAATGCAGCCCAACACAAAATCATAAACTTTAAAAAATTAAGAGACTTTTTATGATTTTTTGGCATAACTCATCACATACTTCTTCAGTGTGAACTTTGCAGACAACAATGTTGTGTCACAAGGTCAACTAAAATAAACATATCTGCATTCTAGCTATTTGTACACATGTGGGGCATCAGTTTTACAGCAGTGTGGGGCTTCCAGTGTGTTATCTTCCAACATAGACAGTAGAATTGACACCAGCTGAGGTTACATGTACTTAGTGGTGACATGGCAAGGCAGCGATCATACTAATATTTCAATCTACCATTGCGATGGTAGGCGCTTAATGTTCTTTAGAGGTCAGTAAACATTCTTACTAAATTATTAAGAGTCACTCCACTCCTCAGCATCACCTCTCCCTTGCCTGCCTCCCTTTACAATCAGCCTCACCCTCACCCTGCCTTGGCTGTTACAATGTAGAAGGGCTCAAACCATGCATTGTATTTTCTTGTCAATTAATTTTTGTAATAAAAGTAAAGGAAATCCCATACCTATTATTATTTCTTTTATTTATTTACTTATTCATTTATTTATTTATTATTTTACTATCTTTATTATTAAATCATAGCTGTGTACAATAGTGCAATCAAGGGGTACAATGTGCTAGTTTCATATACAATCTCAACTATTTTCATCAAACTGATTAACATAGCCTTCCTGGCATTTTCTCAGTTATTATATGAAGACATTTGTATTCTGCATTTAGTAAAGTTCGCCTGTACCCTTCTGTTGAAAAGGCTTTAATTCATCCTTCTTCTTGGCTGAGTAGTATTCCACAGTATATATATACACCACATTTTATTAATCCACTCCCAAATTGATGGGGAACTTGGGTTGATTACACATCTTTGCAATTGTAAATTGTGCTGCAATAAACTTTTGAGTGCATGTGTCTTTTTAGTAAAATGACTTCTTTTCCTCTGGGTAGATACCCAGTAGTGGGATTCCTAGATCAAGTGGTAGGTCTACTTGTGGTTCTTGGAGGAATCTCTATCCTGTTTTCCATAGAGGTTGTACTAATTTCAATCCCACCAACAGTATATAACTGTTCCTTTCTCTCTATATCCATGCCAGCATCTATTGTTTTGGACTTTTTAATAAGACATTCTTACTGGGATAAGGTGATATCTCTTCATGGTTTTAATTTGCATTTCCCTAATACTGACATGGGGTATTTTTTCAAGTTTCAAATCATTTGTCTATCTTCTTTTCAAAAGCTTCTGTTCTCACCTTTTGTCCACTTTTTAATAGAGTTGTATGTTTTTTCCTTGCTGATTTGCTTGAGTTCTTTATAGATTCTGGTTATAAGCCCTTTATCAGATGTAGAGCTTGTAAAGGTTTTCTCTCATTCTCTAGGTTGTCTAATTGCTCTGTTAATTATTTCATTAGCTGTGTAGAAGCTTTTAAATTTAATCAAGTCTAATTTATTTGTTTTTGTCATTGCCACTGGGGCTTCTTCATAAATTCTTGGCCTAGGCCAACATCTAGAAGGGTTTTTCCCCTTTTCCACATTTCTGTCTAGAATTCTTGTAGTTTCATGCCTTACATTTAAGTCTTTTATACATTTTAAATTATTTTTTGTGAATGGTGAGAGATATGGATTTTGTTTCAATCTTTTGCATGTAGCTATCCAATTTTCTCAGCATTGTTTATTGAATAGGAATTCTTTTCTCCAGTATATATTGTTGTCTGCTTTGTCAAAGATCAGTGAGCTGTATGTGAATGGTTTTATAACTGGGTTCTCTACACTGTTCCATTGGTCTGTGTATGTCTCTATTCTTGTGCCAATACCATGCTGTTTTGATTACGATAGCTTTATAGTATAGTTTGAAGTCTGGTAATGTGATGCCTCCAGATTTGTTCTTTATGCTTACAATTGCTTTGGCCATTTGGGCTCTTATCTAGTTCCAAACAAAGTGTAGAATTATCTTCTCTGGGTATATGATATATGACATTTTGATTTGGATTGCATTGAATCTGTAAATCACTTTGTGTAGTATGGACATTTTAACAATGTTGATTCTACCTATCCATGGGCATGTTCTTCCATTTGTTTGTATCCTCTGAAATTTCTTTCCTCAGAGTTTTGTTGGTCTCTGTGTAGAGATCTTTCACCTCCTAGCTATTTCATTTTCTTTATAGCTATTGCAAATGGTATGGAGTCTTTGATTTGACTCTGAGTTTGACTTGTTGCTTGTGTACAGAATGCTACTAATTTGTATGCATTTAGTTTTGTAACCTGAGACTTTGCCAAATTTACTTATCAATTACAGGGGTCTTTGGGATTTCCTAGATATAAAATATTGTCAGCAAAAAGCAAAAGTTTGACTGCCTCTTTCCCCATTTAGATACCCTTTATTTCTTTCTCTTGCCTAATTGCTCTGGCTAGGACACTGGGTTTTACAACTACATCATGTTTTCTGTTAGCTCACAAAAATACTGCCTTAAGATATCCAAAAGGATGTGAAGTACAAATCAAAAGATAAGAGTATTTACAAGAAAAAACTTGACCTCTTTGGAAGAGATGCTGTAACAAGGTTTTTTGCCAGTGGGTCATTTTAACTCAGGGGATTTAAAACAACCACAGTACAATGAGGGGCTTTGAGGATGAGAAAATCCTGAAATACATCTCTTCCAAAATGCAGGCCTATAATCACATCCTGTGACAAATACAGGCTTGTTTATGTAATCCTCTGAGCACCCCCAGCCCCTTTGTGGTGAAAATGTCAAGGTACAAAGGAGACTGTAGATGGTCAATTTGTGTGAAAATGGAAGGCCTAATCACCTTCACTTTAGGCAAACTTCATTAACTTTTGGGATACCAACCAGTTCACTAAAGACCTGAGACTCATCTAGAGTTCCACAGGCATCAGTTGCTAAATTAATTGGAATCTGGATCTCCTGACCTTTCTGAATTCTTCAATAATTCTTTGGGTGGCAGAGCTTTAAGTAAGGCTATCTGTGATCTACAGACAGAATAACAGCTTAGTTTCAAGTAATCGACAATGCAGGGTAGGTGTTTACATTTAGGATCAACTTTCCTTGCAAGTTTTAGTTTTGAGGATTAATTGCCTTTGGTCCCAGGAAAGAAAAATCAGCCACAGGTTAGAGAGATTCTGGGAAGAAGTATGTGTGGGTGGGAAAAAAGAGGGATAGAGGGAGGGAGGCGGGTATACAGTCCTGAAGGAACACCCACTCCTTTATGGTGGGAGGGAAAGGAGAGACAGCTGAGGGGGGCAGAGGAATGACAGACTGCTAAGGAATTAGCTCTGCTTCCAGCCCACAAGCAGGGGCCTCACTACCCTTTAATTTTAACCCTTGGTTTACCTTAGCAAAGAAAAATCACACTCCTTTGCTGGCAGCTGCCATTGCTGTTTCAATACAGATAACACCTTCCAGTGGGAAATTCAGAGGGGAAAACATTTTTCTTAGTTTTCTTCTCAAGAACCAAGGTGGGAATATATGTAAGTAAATATGATATTTCCTCCACATCAAGGACATGAATTCCAAAAGAATAATATTTAGCCTTTTTTATTGGCTGCCATTCAAAGACCTGGAAACATTTACTAGCAAATTTAATTACTTTGCATTTTATAGCTGAGAAGTTGGAACTAGCAAGGCTAAAATTTTTTTTAAGTTTTCTAATCCAAGGTACACAAAACCTGACTTCAATACCATTCCCTATGGGCTGGAAAAGACCCACATCAGGACAGTCCCAAGAGGGGAATTCATATCCAGGCAACATTTATTAAACACCTCCTATTTGCTAAGTACTTCCACATATGTTATCCTACTTAATCCTCACAATAACCCAATAAAGAAGGTAAGTATTAACATCTCTATTTTCCCGATAAGAAAAAAAAAATGAGGCTCTACAAATGGAAATGTACTACATGTGCTTGCACTTACAGTTTCTTAAAGGTTTGCATATACATTTGTATTTCTAATCCTCAAAACATCTTTGCAAATTATGTATGTCAGATATTAATATTTATAATATAAAAAATGCGGAAACTAAGCTCAGAAAAGAGAAGTAACCAAAGGTCACATTACTTACTATCAGTAGCAGGTCTAGGGCTCAAGTTGAGTCTTCCAGCCCTAACCCCTCAGCTCTGTCTGCTCAGGGTCAGATCCCATTTCTCACAGGCCATTTGACTCAATAAGTGTTTCCCAAAAGGATCAAGTCAATACAATAAGGAAGGTTGTTCATGCAACAAACACACATGAGCCCAGCACTGTGCATGACACTAAAGGGACCAAATCCAAACTACGTACATGGGACAGTGGCCAGTTGCTCATCAAACACTACAATAAGCTACATCTTAACAAGCAAGCAGCACAAGAGAGGTGACGATGAAGCCCATGGTACCAACAATGACAAAACCATCCATTTCAATATAAGAAAAGGGGAGATTATGAGGCTTCTTGGAGGAGGTGGCCTTGGAAATCAAGCAGGTGATGAAGTTGAATGACGTTCCAAGAGAAGGGAACCAGATGAGCAAAAATATTTAAAAGATGGGGAAAATAGCCATTTGGGGGATAGAATATAAATCCCCCTCAAGCAAGATGTGTTCCTGTGAGTAAATAGGCAGGTATAAAATTACTGCTGCTACCAAGGCTGTAGCAATAGGTTCAGCTTATGTACAATGCAAATTTTAAAACAAAGAGAGATTCTATGCTACACAAAGAATGTATTTGTATTTTTGCTTTGTATAATGCTCGAAGGTGGTGAATGATGACAAATGCCAACGAAATGCTTCTAAATGACACTAGAAAGCAAATAGAATCTCAAAGATTGCACAAAATATTAATTTAAAGAAAGTAAGATCATTTGGAGTATAAACCGATGATAATAAACCTATCACACTGTCAAAATTTGGAACATTTTCAATAAGGTACTACAACCAAGATACCACATACAATCAGACAATTTTCTTAGATATTACAACTCTAATAGGGAGCACCACAAAATGCTTCCCTGGCACCCTGAACCAGTCCCAATCCTAAAATAAAAACTGGGAAATAAGTAATGATGTCTGGGAAAGCAATATTTGAAAACCCCATTTCCAAGATGAAGAATGGCATAAAAAGAAATTAAATAAACTTCACCAAAGCCAGCAATGCCCCAGTTGCTCAAGCTCCCCAAACAGATTGCTTGACAACACCCAATACAGTTCATGAGAATTTCTAATTACAAGCACTTAAAGAATTAACATCCATGTTTAATTAGCAAGTTGGAAAGCAAAATTCACCGTTCCAAGGGCCTTCAACTTCGTCTCCCTAAGAAGGAGAATAATGGATTCTATGGTCTGGCTTAAATCACATGCAAAGTAGCTGAGAATGTGGAGGGCTAACCTCATGAGGAATTCTATCCTGTAACTAGAGTCCTGCTAAGGCAAGCTGAGGTTTGAAATGCCCCCTGCCATTGCCTAACAGCCACCATCATAGAAATTCTGTGCATCATAAAGAAGAATGCTTATTCTAAACAGTAACACATTGCAGACCATTGTAAATAGAGAAAGTATAGCTATACCTCAACTCCTGGAAACATGTTCTTTGGATCTTGTTCGAAATCCTATCACATCCTGGTAAGCACAACAGGAAACTGACACCTTCTCAGGCCTTGATTGAAAATTTATACTATTCAACCACAAAGAGGTGGTTAAAACAATGGGAGCACAAGGTGCCGGGCCTGTCATGGTTGAAATCAGAGGATCTGAGATTTCAGGCTAGCAGGCACTTTGGAGGTCAAATTTTGAGTTCAGTTCAATCTTCAATTCAATTTATTCTCTATTACATACTACTTAAACACCTTCTCTGTTCTAGGCACTGGAAATACAAGTTGAAGATTCAATCTCTGTGCTCTAGCAGTCCATGGATGAATGGGGAGGCAGTCAATAAAAAAAGGCAAAGGACATGCAGGGCTATGACACTCTTTTCCTGTCATTAGGAAGCTGAGCACCTACATTGTTCACTGCTGCTCTCCTGGCACTTCTCTACTTCTTGTTCTTATCCGTTAGGACACTATACTCCAAAAGGGACACAGTGCTGGACTTCAGAGGGTAGCTGAATCCAACCTTGTGCCTAACATAGAAGCCCCTCTGCAGAATGAATGCCAAGTGGCTACCATGCAGCCTCCGCCAGGACACTCCCTGTGTGAGCTAAAACTTCTTCAGGGTTTGCTACTACCTCACAAATGCTAAAAAAAATAATTGTTTATTCACTGATATATTTGTCCAGCATAGATTCAAGCATTCCTTTCCCCCCTTGCCTCATTCCACCTTCCTCCACCCAAATTAAAATAAATGCTGGTAAAGAAGTTCAGAGAGAAGAATCTCATGTGAGAAGATATGTTACAAATTTAGCAGAGATTCTACTTAACCAGTAACTTTTTGTTGAGTGCCCCATATATATCCAACATACACGCAAGAATTATTCTTTGTATGTGATGGTTATGAGAGAGAGAAGAGGAGAGGAAAGGAGAAAAAAGAGAGGGAAGGAGAGAGATGGAGGAGGGAGGGGAGAGAGAGGCAAGGAGAAAGAATGACAGCCAAAAATCACAATTAAAGCACAATCTAGAGATATCTGAAGATATTTACATTTATTGAGGGCCACCTCTATGCTCTGATCCTCTGCTAGATAGCTCTGTGGATGCAAAAATGAGTAAGAGATAGTTCTTATCACCACAAGGTAATAAAGAAACTATAGCTAAAACATAGATAATTATTGCACAAGATAGATCACTAAGTAACATCATAAAAATACAAAGTGATATTAGAGAAGAGAGTGGGTATGTCTAATCTGAGACAGGCTGAGGGATTGAACTGGTAGAATGTGGGAGACCAGCACAAAATAATTTTCAAAATAAATGTTGAAGATAAAGTTGGACAGAGTTGGCCAGGCATGGTGGCTCATGCCTGTAATCCCAGTACTCTGGGAGGCCAAGGCTGGCAGATTGCCTGAGGTCAAGAGTTTGAGACCAGCCTGAGCTAGAGACAGACCACACCTCTAAAAATAGCCAGGTGTTGTGGTGGGCACCTATAATCCCAGCTACTTAGGAGGTTGAAGCAAGAGAATCGTTTGAGCTCAGGAGTCTGAGGTTGCTGTGAGCTGTGATGCCATGGCACTCTACAGAGGGCAACAAAGTGAGGCTCTGCCTCAAAACAACAACAAAAAAAGTCAGACAGAGTTGGCAAACAATTAGATGAGAAGAATAAGGGGAGGTAGAAGAGTTAATTCTAAATGCTTGTGATCAGGACATTTCAGATCATGTTTGTAGACTGAGAGCATAGAGTCACAGGAGAAGATGAAAATGACAGTAAGAAGAGATCCTGTTGGAGCAAGGTCCTACACATGATGATAGAGGAAAAGGGGTAAAAGTCAAGGATTCTTCATGGCCGAGAAGGGAATTCTTCAGCAATGAGAAGTAAGCTAGAATATTATTACTATACATAAAATAATATTTTATATTCCATAAAATATAAAGTGGGAAGGTATCTACCCAAGAGAATTCAAAAGATATCTACACAAAAATGTGTATACAACAGTTGAAAGCAGCATTAATAATAATAGACAAAAGTAGAAACTGAAAAGTCCACTGGCAAATGGATGAATTAAATGTGGTATATCCATGCAATGGAATATTATTCAGCAGTGAAAAAAAGCAAAGAACCACTTTTGTGCTACAATTTTCAGTTTCCAAGAGCTGGTGGGAAGGGGGAATGTGGTGAGGTTGCTAATGGGTAAAGCCTTTCTTTGTGGGTGACAAAAATATTCCAGAATTAGATAGTGGCAAGACTTGCATACCTTCATGATTATACTAAAAGCCACTGAGAAGTGAACTTTAAATGGTGAATACCATATTATGTGAAATAAACTAAAATGAAAATTATCTGACGTGGGAAGTCTACACCGAGTGTCCAATATCTTTACAGAAAGTAAGGAGGAAGGCCACCTGCTAAGATTGAAAAACCTAGAAAAGAAATCTCAAGCTAATGGAGAGCAAAAACGCTTTTGGTACAATTTCCGAGAGGAATGGATGTACAATTATAACGATCATAACAAGTAAAACTTAGTGGGGACAGATACTGCGCGAGATGGTAGAGTAGAAAATCACAGCCAAGGCACACCTGAGAACAGCCCCAACTTTGAATGAGAAACTCTACCAAAACACCAACCCACTAACAAAGGAGACCAGCCTTACTGGCATGAGATGTTTGCTCACAGCCTCTGTATAGTAAGCTACACAGACAGATGCTTTAAAAAAGAAACATAAAAAGCCAGGCTTAAAAATGTAAAGAATTTAAAAATGGCTGAATAGAAATCTGCAGCAATCGTCCCTTCACAGGAACATCAAATTCAACAATTATCCACAAAAACAAGCACCTTCAGAAGACCAAACATCAGTGGAGCCGTCATACTACCTCGTCGTAACACTGTATCAAGGAAAGAAACACTGAAGAGGACAGAAAAGACAGTCTTATATTGTCTACACCACCCCTCCTGTATCCCCTGGCAAGCAATCCACCAACAACACCTAGTGGAGTGTGTGCCCAGGGGAGGGAGAGAGAAGTGATTGTGGGACTTCCCAGTGGAACTCAGGGCTGCCCTGTCATGGGGGTCGACAGCACAGGGCAGAATTCTGCCAGTGGCCACAGAGGGAGCATTTAGATCAGCTCAGCAAGAAGGAAATCTTTTGTCCCCAAATTTGAGTTCCCTAACCCTACCACTAGCAAACCAAGAGCAGTCTGGGGCCTGGACTCAATTCATTAAGGCAGTTGGGTCACGAAGGTTGCAGGCCTTGGGCAACTCCTGAAGTTGTGCTGGCTCAGACCCAGCAGACTCGGGGGCCACATAACCTACCAATACACCAGCAGTTCCAACCAAACCAATGCCTATGTCCCCGCCTCACCCCCACTCCCCACTACCGGCTCAGGGGATCTTTTTTCACTTGGGGAAAGGAAAGTGAAAAATTCAGAGGACTTTGTTTTGTAACTTGGAGTAGCAGCTCAGCCACAGTCAAATAAAGTGCCAAGCAGACTCCTGATGCCCCTGAGAATAGGCCTTAGCCCCTGGAAGGCATTTCTGGGCACACTCTAGGGCAGAAAGAAACATGCTGCCCTGAAAGCAAGAACCCAATCCTGGCAGGATGCTCCACCTGCTGACTAAAGAACCCCTGAGCTTTGAATAAACATTAGAGGTAACCAGGAAATAGTCACCACAGGCTTTGGGTGAGATAGGGCTGGCTTCCAGTGTGACCCGGCTAAAGGGAGTGCCCACATCACTTCTCCCTGCAAATCCAGCAGCCCAGCACAGAGAGTGAAGGAAGAGAATAAGAGACTTTGCCAGGAAATCCAGGGAATTCTCCCATACATTACCCAAGTCTACCAAGGTGGTACACAGCATTACTGGGCTTGGGGCACCCCCAGTGCTGATATAACTGCAGTGATCAAAGACTTAGATCACAGCACTCAATTCCCTTTGAATGCTTGGAAAGCCTTCTCAAACAAGCCCAGACTGCAAAGATTAAAATAAATACCCAATTCTTCAATGCCGAGACAGCAACGAACATCCACCAGCATCAAGAACTAAAACTGGAATGATAGCCAGTATAGTAATTTCTAGACCCCACACCAAAAGAACTAAAAAAAGGTACCAGTTACCAATCCTAGCATGATGGAGATATATGACCTTTCAGATAAAGAATTCAAAATAGCTGTCCGGAAGAACCTCAATGAACATCAAGACAACACAGAGAAGGAATTCAGAAGCTTATCAGAGAAATTTCACAGAGAGATTGAAATGATTAAAAAAAAATTCTTGAGCTTAGGAATTCAATTGACAAACTGAGAAATGCATCAGAGTCTCTCAACCCTTGAATCGACCAAGCAGAAGAAAGAATTACTGAGACTGAAGATAGGCTTTTTGAAAACACACAGTTGGAAGAGAAAAAAAAAAGAATCTTAAAGAAGCAAGCCTATAAGAGCTCCCTCAGAAGAGCAAATCTAAGAGTTATTGGCCTTAAAAAAAGAGGTAAAGAAAGGGATTGGGATAGAAAATGTATTTAAAGAAATAATAACAGAGAACTTTCCAAACCTAGAGAATGACAACAATATTCAGGTATAGGAATGTCACAGAACACCAAACAGATTTAACTCAAACAAAACCACTTCAAGGAATTTAATAATCAAGCTCCCAAAGGTCAAAGATAAAGCCAAGGTCCTAAGGGAAGCAAGAAAAAAGGAAAAGAAAAAAACAAATAAAGGAGCTCTGATACATCTGACAACAGACTTCTCAGTGGAAACTTTACAGGCCAGGAGACAATGGCATGACATATTCAAAAGTCCTAAGGGTAAGAACTTTAACCCTAGAACACTGTATCCTACAAAAATACACAGGAAGGAGAAATAAAAACTTTCCCAGGCAAACAAGAGCTGAGGTGTTTTTATCAACACCAGGCCTGTCCTACAAGAAATGCTAAAAAGAGTTCTTCAATATGAAAGAAAAGGACATAAATGAACAAAACAGATCATCGAAATGTCTGAAACTCACCAGTAACAATACACAAATATTAAATACTCTGTTGTGGTAATTGCAGTGCATAAGCCCTATCTTGCAGTGCAGTGCATCTCTCAAGTAGGAAAGCTAAAAGACAAACCTATCAAAAATAATTACAACTACTGTTTGGAAGAGAGATAGTATACAATGTCAGACAATTAAGTTTGCGGACTCATCCTAGAAAAAGTGCTATATACCTCATTGCTAAATATCACTATAGTTACCCTTGAAGTACTCACCTTGGGAAGCTATGCAGCAAAATGACTATATTCAACAATAGGTGAAGGTATACTTTAAAGTCACTGAAAGAGTCAAATTAGAATGTTCTTAACACAAAGAAATGATAAATGCTTGAGGTAATGGATACCCCAATTACCCTGATTTGATTCAATCACATTGTATGCCTGCATCAAAACATCACATGTACCCATACCAATTTTAAAAAACTTTTTTAAATGAAAAAGAATAAAAAGTAGTGAGCAGAGACATCAGGGGCTATGCACACATGAGAGACAAAATTCATGTACTTAGCCCAGACAAGTTAATAAACCAAGAATAAAGCAAACAAAAAAAGAGCAACAACAATAATCTTCAGGGAGAAAACATCAGAATCCATAATTGCTACAATATATCATGCAAAATGTGAGTTTTGAACAAAAAACTGTAAGACAGAAATAGAAACAGAAAAGTGAGACATACTGTACAGCAAAAACAAAGAATTCAATAGAAAGAGTTTCTGAATGCCTCCATATGTTGGGCTTGGTAGATGAAACTTCAAAAGACCTATTATAAATATGGTTATCACAGAATTAAACATTTAAAGAGTTAAGAATGACAACAAGGCCAGGCGCACTGGCTCATGCCTGTAATCCTCACACTCTGGGAGGCCAAGGCGGGTGGATTGCCTGAGCTCATGGCTTCAAGACCAGTCTGAGCCAGAGCAAGACCTTGTCTCTACTAAAAATAGAAAAACTAGCTGGGTGTTGTGGCAGGTGCCTGTAGTCCCAACTACTCAGGAGACTGAGACAAGAGGATCACTTGAGCCCAAGGGTTTGAGGTTGCTGTGAGCTACGAAGCCATTGCACTCTACTGAGGGCGACAAATCTCAGGGTGGGCAAGGGACTTGAAGAGAAACTTCTCTGAAGATGACAGGCGCATGGCCTACAGACACATGAAAAAATGCTCATCATCCTCAATCGTCAGAGAAATGAAAATCAATACCACTTTGAGATATCACCTAACCCCAGTAAGATTAGCCCACATGACAAAATCCCAAAACCAGAGATGTTGGCATGGATGTGGAGAAAAGGGAACACTTCTGCACTGCTGGTGCGAATGCAAACTAATACGTTCCTTTTGGAAAGATGTTTGGAGATCACTTAGGCATCTAAAAATAGACCTGCCATTTGATCCTTCAATTCCTCTACTAGGTATATATCCAGAAGCCAAGAATCACTTTATAACAAGGATATTTGCACCAGAAGGTTTATCGCAGCCCAATTCATAATTGCTAAGTCATGGAAGAAGCCCAAGTGCCCATCAACCCATGAATGGATCAATAAATTGTGGTATATGTACACCATGGAGTATTATGCAGGCTTAACAAAAGATGGAGACTTTACCTCTTTCACTTTTACATGGATAAAGCTGGAACATATTCTTCTTAACAAAGTATCTCAAGAATGGAAGAAAAAGTATCCAATGTACTCAGCCCTACTATGAAACCAATGTATAGCTTTCATATGAAAGCTATAACCCAATTATAGCCCAAGAAGAAAGGGAAAGAGGAGAAGGAGGGGAGGGGCATGGGGGAGTATGGGTGAAGGGAAGGTAATTAGTGGGCCAACACCTATGGTGCATTTTACAAGGGTACATGTTAAATTTCCTAAGTGTAGAGTATAAATAAATGTCTTGACACAATAACTAAGAAAATGCAGTAAAGGCTATGTTAACCAGTTTGATGAAGATATTTCAAATGGTATATAGAGCCAGCACATTATACCCCATGATTGCATTAATGTACACAGCTATTATTTACTTTTTTTAAAACCCTCTCAAAAATAAAAGCAAAAAAATATATTAAAACTCAAATGAGAAACCACTGTTCATCCACCAGAGTGACTATAATAAAAGATAGACAATAACAAGTATTGCCCAGGATGTGGTGAAACAGAATCTCAATTACTGCCATTGAGGAAGCAAAATGGTACTGCCACTCTGGAAAATCATTTGGCTGTTTCTTAAAAGTTAGGAATACAACTACCATATAACTAAACAATTGTACTTCTAGTTATAGATCTAAGAGAAATGAAAATATATTTTCACACAAAGAAATGTACATAAATATTCATAGCAACATTACTCACAACAGCCAAAACTAAAAACAATTCAAATGTCCATCTGCTGATAAATGGACAAATCAAATGCAATATATTCATCTAATGGAATGTTATCTGACCATAAAAAGGAATGGTGTACTGATACATGATACAATAGGCATAAACCTCAAAAACATTATACTGTGTCAAACAATGTATGACTCCATTCATATGAAATGCCCAGAAAAAGCAAAATATAAAGTGTTTCACTCAGTGGTTGTCAGAAGCCAGGGGTTGAAATGGAAATTGACTGCAAACAGGCACAATGGATCTTTGTGGGGTAATGGAAATGTTCTAAAACTGGATTGTGATGATTGTTGCACAATTTTATAAATTTAAAATGAACAGGTAGATTTTATAGTGAGTAATTCATACCTCAATAAAGCTGTTAAGTATACATACATATATGCGTTTGTATTTATATATATACAGAGAGTGCCAAAAATATATACACATAGGGAGAAATGAAAAAGCTGTACTAAAATTGTAATACTCAAGTCACATTTGACTTCTGCAATTACAAGAGATGCTCAAATATGACTTTTATTCATCTTTTGTTATTGGTATATCTTGAGTATTATAATTTTAATACAGTTTTGTCCTTTCTTCAAATGTGTATACATTTTGGCACCCTCTGTACATAAATAATATACACAGTAGAACCTCTGTGAGTTGACCACCCAAGGAACTATAACAAACCGGTCAATATATGGAAGTGGTCAACATAAGAAACTTCCTTTGAATACAAGTAGTGCATGTCTGATCTGTGAAAATTAGGTCAAGTTAAGGAAGTGGTCAATGTAGGGAGGTGGCCAACTATGAATGTTCTACTGTATATATATAATCTGTATGTATATTACATATGTAACTTATTGATATATTGTGTGCCACTCACTATGCTTGTGAGTGCTTTTCTTTTTTTTATACATTAATGCATTTATGGGGTATAATGTGCTGATTTCATATATGATTTGGAATGCTTACATCATACTGGTTAATATATCCCTCTCCTCATTTACTTAATTATTGTGTTAAGACATTTATACTCCATACTTAATAGATCTGACATGTACCTTTGCAATGTGCACCATAGGTGTGATCCCACCATTCATCCTCCCTCCATCTGAACTCCCCTCTCCCCTCCCATCCCCCTCCTCCTTCATCCTGGGCCATAGTTGTAATCTATTCTTCATATGAAAGTGTGAGTGATTATAAATTGGTTTCATAATAGTACTGAGTACATTGGATTCTTTTTCCTCCATTCTTGAGATCCTTTACTTGTAGGATATGTTCCAGCTCCATCCATGTAAACATAAAAGAAGTAAAGTCTCCATCTTTTTAAGGCTGCATAATATTCCATGGTATATATATATACCACAATTTATTAATCCATTCATAGGTCGATGGGCACTTGGGCTTCTTCCATGACTTAACTATTATGAATTGAGCTGCAATGAACAATCTGGTGCAAACATCTTTGTTATAAAGTGATTTTTGGTCTTTTGGATATACTCCTAGTAGTGGAATTACAGGATGGAAAGACAGGTCTACTTTTAGATCCCTGAGGATTCTCCATACTTCTTTCCAAAAGGGACATATTAGCTTATACTCCCAGCAGAAGTGCAGAAGTGTTCCCTTTCCTCCACATCCATGCCAACATCTGTAGTTTTGGGATTTTGTTATGTGAGCTACTGTTACTGGAGTTAGATGATCTCTCAAAGTGGTTTTGATTTGCATTTCTCTGATGATTAAAGATGATGAGCATTTTCTCATGTGTCTGTAGGCCATGCACCTATCTTCTTCAGAGAAGCTTCTGTTCAAGTCCCTTACCCACAATGAAGTGGGATTACTTATTCTTTTCTTATTAACAAGTTTGAGTTCTCTGTGGATTCTGGTTATCAAATCTTTGTGTGAGTGCTTTTCATATTTGATCTGATTAAGTATTCACAAGTATTATAAGGTGAGTATTATCATCATGTCCAATTTACAGGTAAGGAAAACTAAAGCATAAGAAGTTTCAATCAATTTTCCCAACTACATTGGTGACAGAGCCAGAGCTCATCAGATGCCAGTGTTTGGACTATTAACAACTTTGGCATCCTGCCTCTTGGAAGAGATGGTAAGAGGAATAAAAGAGCATTCGAGCAGTAAGGAAGGCTCAGATAAGATCAGAAAACACAGCTGAGCTGTGTACCCAATGCGTATCATTCTGTAACTCTTTCCACGAACACTCTTGGTACTTCTAAAAAGCGGAGAGATCATGCTGGGGATTGGATGAAGAATGACATAAGATTAAGCTGTTGAGAGATTTTAGGGTAACTGGTCATCTATTGAAATAGCTGATAATGGGGGCCAGGATACAGGAGAGCATGTATCCATGGCAAGAGGTAGGGGGGCAAGTGGTTGAAAGAGAAGATTTCTATACTGGGTCAAAGAAAAGGGTATGAAGTCCATTGAGTCCTGAGAATGCCAAGAAGAGCAGATTCGGGGTGGGGGGGAAGGAAGACACTGCTGTAGTCAGAAATGAGCATGATGAGAGGCTGAGGTCTTAGTAGTGGAACCATATATAAAAGCATAAGGGAGAACCTTCATAATTGACCACTCAAGGGACTATAACAAACTGGTCAATGTACAGGGGTAGTCAACATAAGGACATAAGGAACTAGGCCTACTCTCCTTTTACATACATGTGATATATGTCTGGCCTATAAAAATTAGGTCAACTTAAAGAGGCAGTCAATGCAGGGAAGTGGTCAACTATGGAGATTTCACTCTCTGAGATGTTGCTGGTGGGTATGTTAGTGGACAAAATGGAGCAGAAATGCAGATCAACAAAGCTGGGAGGGTAGAAAAACTGAGACATGAGAAGAGCCAATAATGTGTAAGTAATAGGTGACAGGTAAAAACACTATGAGAGATAACACAAAGATTTTTAATTTCTACTCTACTAACTTAGAGCATGTTTATAAACAACAGTAACTTCTTGTACCCAACCCATAGACTATTTAAGACATTCTGTTTGGGGCTTAGAAAGTAATAGCAACAGGTATCATTTAGTGAGTACTTACTATATACCAGTCATTGGGCCAAATACTTTACATAGGTTAGTTCATGTAATCCTCTGATGTACCCAGTGAAGGCAGTACCATCTATCACTATCATTATTACCACTGAGACTTAGCAAAGACAAGTAAAGTGTCAAGGTCATAGCTATACAGTGGAAGAACTGGATTAGAAAACATGCAGTCTGATGGCAGGGCCACAGCTCCTAAGGGTTCAGGTCTATGAACACTTATATGGAAATGTAGAAATAGGTGGGTATTGGGTTTTAAACGTAGGCTCCTGTGTCCATAATTAGGATCCAAGCTGTTTCCGGGTTGAATCATCAGAATGACTTAGAGAACATTGAGTTCATATGTATATATTCCTTTTTTTTTTCAATTCTCAAATTACTTCCAGATGACTAATAATCAAATATTGATCGAGCTCATTTTGTAGTTATAGATACCGGAAAGGCAGAGACCTGAGTCAGTACTGATAACCCTCACTTCCACTTTGCTGCTGGCCAAAGCTATTATGTGTATAGCTCTGACACCAATCACAAGTGCGGAGGAGGGAAGCTGAAGGTCATTGGCTTTTCAATCTAAGAAAACTGGTGAGTACTTCTGCCTGGGCTTTGGCCACAGCCATCAGGAAAGTCATCTAAAGGGCCTAGGGAATTTATTTTTACCTAATTATAGCAATCAGTTGGCATTTTCAAAGAGCTACAATTATGTAGTCAGCAGCCTGGCAGCTCACAGCACCTGATACAAACAAATTGAATATATTACTATGTATTCTTCTTGATTAAGGCTTTGGTGATAGGGAAGTTCCAGAACCACTTAAAGAAGTGCATATTTCTGCTATAGCAATAGTTCTTAACCTATTTTGGTTCACAAGTCCTAGAAGAATGTGATGAACAGTTCCAGATCCTTTCCTTGGAAAACACACATACACAGATACATGAACGATTAGTATATAATCTTGATGAAAAGTATAAGTCTCCTTGAAGCCTATTCAAAGACCCCTGCTCAAAGTATCAGCAACGTCAGGCTGAATTCACCAAGTGGTATAAAGGTGTTACCACTAAGTACATTTCCTCATCCAAATTTTTACCAAAAAAAATTGTTAATTGAAAGAACAAAATACTTTCTCAATTAGAACTTAGCTTCATATTCAATATTGTCTCTAAAAACAAAAGAACATTTTATCCTGTAATATCACTCAGCAGCACTTCTGTTAAAAATACCCAATTGGGTTATAACATTCTTAAGTCTTTTTGTATTTCCTGCTACTCAAAGTGTAGCTCATGGATTGGCAGCATCCTCTGGAGCCTTGACAAAAGCACAGAATCCCAGAACTCATGCTAGAGGTACTTACATATCAGAAACTGCACTTTACAAGATTCCCAGGTGATATATATATACAGTCATCCCTCATTATTCATAGAGTACTGGTTCCAGGACCCACATGATACCAAACTCTACATATGCTCAAGTCCCTGATTTAAAATGGCATCATATTTGCATATAACTTACATACACTTTCCATATACTTTCATTCACCTCTAGGTTACTCACAGTACCTAATATACTGTAAATGCTATGGAACTGGTTGTTCTACTGTACTGTATTTGAAATTTGTGTTATTTTTATTGTTGAATTACTATGTTCATTGATTTTCTTTTTGTTCATTGATTTTTTTAAATGAATTTTTTAGATTCATGATTGGTTGAATCCTTGGATGTGGAACATGTGGCTTTATGGAGGGCTAAGTGTATACACAGTGCATTGGAGAAGCATTGGTGCACACAGTAAAGGCATCAGAACATAAAGAAGCAGTGAGATGTGGTAGAACGAGGACCTGGGCTCTGAGCCAATCTCTGCCATTTGCAAGCACATGACCTTGGGCACATCGCTCAACCTTTCTAAAGATGCTTCTTTTAATATAGCAGTTACTTCAAATGGTTGTTATGCCTAATGTACAGTAATCACTTAACAAATGGTGCTGTTAAGATTTTTATTACATCTTAGCATTTGTCATGTGTCAGTGCTTAATAAGCTAAAAAAAAAAAAATCCTCCTTATAAAGGAAAAGGGAAAGAAAGGACTGCACAATTGTTCTACATGGAGAGAGTGGCCTTGATGGCTCACAAGGCTTAATACATACCAAGTTAGGGGTCTGAGGCTCTATTGACCATCTATTAAATGTGTACCTCTGGGCTCAAAGAGGAGGACTGAAGAAAGATTCAAGGTATACGCTGAAATGCTAGGCAGATAACACTGTTCATGAAGGCCAGCTCAGTTCTTCCTAGGCTGAAAGAGTCTCACCCAGGAGCTGAGTGGCAGTGGGGAAGAAAAACATGCCTTGAACCAAGATCCTGTGCATGAAGCTGAGAAAGACAGGGGTGGAAAAGAGTGAAGATAGTGTTACAGTTTATCAAATGCCACCACCAAAGAGGGTTTCTACTTACATAGGCATATAGGTTGCTTGTTTCCTAACTACACAATCCTGATCCTAATTTCCAAGTGATAAGGGACAAAGTCAGGCCCACAACCCAGGCCTTTACTGTCCAAATCCAGGCTTTTGTTGCTGCACCCCAGGAACTTCATCCAGAACTCATCAGTAACCTAGATTCTCTATTTAATGTGCTCAGAGCGTCACATAAAGTGAGAATATTCAAATATAATTCTGGCATCCAGCAAACCAAAACTGGAGTGCTTTTGAGGGAATCATAGGTGACACTTGTGAAGTTTATTTTGAGGCTATGGCATCACAATACAGTCACGATGGCTTTCAAATTACTAAAAAAAAAAAAAGAAGAAGAAGAAAGAAAGAAAAGAAAAGAAAAAAGAAAGAAACCTATTTTTGTAATGTGAAAGATTATTAGGAAAGTCTTGTACTTCATCTTAAAAGATGACACCATTTCCGAGGGAGAGAACACGAGGCTACAAGGCAGGACATCCACTTTCATGGGAGAAGCAGACAGTTGCCAAGAAATCTAAGTGAATGTGTAGTTTTTAATTTCACTTCAAGTGCAGCCAACTTTACTTTAGCTATAAAACCAAAACCTCTTCTTTTCTCTTATCACCCCGTTCAAATTCCATCACTGATCCCATGAGTTTCATTATTTCAATAAACTAAGAAATTAAAATTTTCCTCTTCTAACTCATTACCTTTTACTATCACCTAAATTTAAGGCAGGAAGCATGCTACCAAGAAGAAGGCAGCAATTGCATTACTTTATTTTAAAGTGTTTTCATCAATCTGACCATGTAGATAAAAGAAATTCTTATTTTATTAAATACAATGGTTCCCAATTTTTCTAGCCTCCTTAGAGAAAGCTGTGTTGTGTTGTGATCATTGAAGGTACTTCTCAATAAACAAAAATGATGTTGAAATTCTGAATACTTCCATGGAAATCATTCTAAAATGTTACACTTTTCTGACTACTATAAATTACAATGTATATAATGATAAAAAATAATGATTAAAGTTTAGATCTTTCAGGCACATATATGTTTGTGTGAACATATAAAGTATAAGTACATACAGGCATACTTTATTCCAACCTTTACATGTGTCAGGCATTAGGTGAGGGCTTTATATACATTTTGTCTCAAGGTCTTTAGGAGTATCTATTACTGTACTAGATTACGATAATATGGTGCTCAATAATGATATTGACATATCATTCTAATATTGTCACCTATAATATCCCTATGCTAAATAATTAGAGGAATAACAAATATAAAGAGTGAAAAGAATGACTACCTTGAAGGAAGAGCAATATAAAATTCAGTGTTCATATTAGGAACTCAATGGACAGTTTACGATTGAAAATTTTGCGCAGGTTGTAACATGAATATAGGACTGCTATATCATAAACAACTAAAGAGAGATTCAAAGCACCATGTGAGAAGAGTAGAAAGAACAAATAACCAAATCTAAAGCAAGTGCTAATCCTGTCGTCCCAGCTACTCAGGAGGCTGAGGCAAGAGAATCGCTTGAGCCCAAGAGTTTGAGGTTGCTGTGAGCTATGATGCCACAGTACTCTACCCAGGGAGACAGAGTGAGACTCTGTCTCAAAAAAAGAAAAAAAAGAAAGAAAGAAAGAAAAGAAAGCAAGTGCTAATAACTCAATGCATCAGAAGGACTTTAGCAGGTTGTGGTCCATCAAGTAAGGCTACCTGGAAGAGCTAAACTTGAGCTTTGAAGGAAAGACAAGATTTAAAGGCAGCAATGGGCCAGGCTTGGTGACTCACACCTGTAATCCTAGCACTCTGGGAGGCTGAGACGGGTGGATTGCTTGACCTCAGGAGTTTGACACCAACCTGAGCAAGACCAAGACCTCTATCTCTAAAAAATAACTAGCATTGTGGAAGGCATGAGAACCAAAACCAGGTCATACAAGACAATCATGAAAAAGAACAAAGTTAGATGACTCACTTCTCAATTCCAAAACGCTCACCAAGGCAGTAAGATATTGGCATAAGGATACACATATAAATCAACAGAATTGCAAGTTCAGAAGTAAAGTCTAATTATTTACAATGGTGCTGAAAGAGGGCAAAATTCAACAGAAAAACAATAGCATTTTTACATCATAATATCAATTTTTATTAGGTAGGATTTGTGACGATTATCTTGTGATATAAAAATATGACTATTTTCATGCTAATATTTCATAACCTACATGTTTTCTTAAAAGATAAATGCAAAAAAGTATTTTTTAAAGAGTCTCACTATGTCACCCTTGGTAGAGTGCCATTGTCACAGCTCACAACAACTTCAAACTCTTGATCTTAAGCAATTCTCTTGCCTCAGCCTCCCAAGTAGCTGGGAATACAGGCACCCGCCCCAATGCCCAGCTATTTTTTTGTTGCAGTTGTCATTGTTGTTTAGCTGGCCTAGGCCAGTTTCGAACCCGCCAGCCTCTGTGTATGTGGCTGGAGCCATTACCACTGTGCTATGGGCACTGGGAATCAAAAAAGTATTTTCATCAAAATTCTGCTACCTGCTTTTAAAAAGTTATTTTATAATTTGTATCACAGTGGTTGATACACATGTTTATTTTATAAATGAGTCATAACATACAAAGTTTTCATCTATATGTATAAATTAAAGATTGTGCAGCAGGCACCCACGTGGCCATGGCCCAAGTGAAACTACAGGACACTGCTCACTGCCTGAAGCCATCAGGCTCCACCAGTCAGTAACATGCCCTCACTCACCCAGAGGTTTCCATTTATTGATTCTTGTGCTCATTATCTGCTTGCTTACTGCTGTAGATTAACCCCCTAATATTCTTTACATTCTCCTGTTTATGACCTTGATATAATATAAATGGAGTCGAACTTCATATACTTTTTTGTGATTTGGCCTTATCAGTTAATATTGAGAGAGTTAGCCTCGTGGGCTACTTGATCTTATTCATCTTGTTGAATGATGTTGTTTAGCACTCTGTTGTATAAATACGCGGTTGTTTATAGCATTCTATTGCATAAATACACCACAAGTTATCCACAGTCTTATTGATAAACATTTTCTGGCTTTTTTTTTTTTTTTTTGTAGAGACAGAGTCTCACTTTATCGCCCTGGGTAGAGTGCCGTGGCGTCACACTGCTCACAGCAACCTCCAGCTCTTGGGCTTAAGCGATTCTCTTGCCTCAGCCTCCCTAGTAGCTGGGAC
>CAUYON010073275.1:0-13201 GCA_963573935.1 Arctocebus calabarensis | reverse complement strand
GGCATTTCCTTGATCACTATATAAAGACATTAATACTCTACCTTTAATAAGTTTCGCCAGTACCCTGCTAAGATGCACCATAGGTGTGTTCCCACTAATTGCCCTCCCTCTACCCATCCTCCTCCCACCCCTCCCCTCCCTTTCCCCTTTTTTAACTATTGTTTTCCTATCCTTTTCCCTTATCATCGAGTCCTAGGACAAATTTTATTTAAACTACTTGTAACTAACAAACACCAGACTGTCTCTGGTGAATGACTCAGCATGATCCTGCAAACTTTTCAAAGAGATCAGAGTACAAGATTCTGAAACACAGCCGACTTGTTTTGACCAAACTTAACCTTTGAAACTCAAGTTAAATATAAACAGGTATCTTGAGGAGTAAACAGCTGAGCAATTCCAACATAGCCCACTTCTCTTTAGACACAAATGAGCACTCGGCAATAACGGACACATTAATAACCTGCAGAAAAACTATGATAATCAACCTAAAATCACAGTCTCGTTTCAGTTGGGAAACATAGAAGAAGGTTTAAAACACACGGCATGGTGAATAGATGGAGAGAGACTCCCTGATAAAGAGGCTTTCCATGTCTGACATTGTCACAGCACGCTTCAAATATGCAGAGATCATACTGAGCAGAGAACAAGCAGGTGGCACCAGGAACCCTCGGAACTTGCTCTGGGAGGCCAAAATCAACATCCAGGTGCAACCAATGCCAGGAGGAAGCATGGCAAATCACTGTAGCAGAGGCAGAGATAAGCCAGACCTTGGAGCAGTACTAAGAACCATATTTTTTGTTTCAGGTTTGATATTATTATCAAGGACAGTGGAGGACAGAAGATATCACCACAGAGCATAGGAATATACTAAAACACTAAATGCCTTCGAGAATTGGAGGCATCCATCAGATAGCATGTACCCTCTATGAAAATCTAAGAAAGATATTAGATCATTAAACAAAGTCCAGAGCGGGAGCAAAGATGAAATATAACTCATCCTTCTACTAAAAACCCAATGTCTTGCCTGATCCTTCATTACAAAAGAATGAGATAAAATATAAAGCAAGAGAAATATATGGACCTGTTATAACAGAGCAGCATCTGTGAAGCCTGGAGGAAGAATATGCTTTGATTAGAAGAGGTGGATGTCAGGGTGTACCTAATACTTAAACAAACAAGTTGTACTTCTATTAAAGTTAGAAAGAAACCAAGATAGCTTACTCTCTCCATTGTATGGTAATTCCTCTTTTTTTTTTTTTTTTTTTTTTTTATAGACAGAGTCTCACTCTGTTGCTCTCAGTAGAGTGCTGATGCATCACAGCTCACAACAACCTCAAACTCTTGGGCTCAAGCAATTCTCTGACCTCAGCCTCCCCAGTATCTGGGACTACAGACACCCACTACAACACCTGGCTATTTTTGTTGCTGTTCTTGTTGTTGTCATTGTCATTGTTGTTTAGCAGGCACAAGCTGAGTTCAAACCCGCCAGCCCCGGTACATGTGGCTGGCACCCCAACCACAGAGCTATGGGCACCAACCCTATAAGGTAATTCTTGAAATGACTAGCTAAAACAATGATCCATGTAAATGAAATCTGGTATTTAAACATTTGAAAGGAAGAGACGAAATTCTTTCTTTTCAATAGAATCAACATAGAAAACAAAACAGAATACTATTAATAATACATTAGGAATTGCCATTTTTTAAAAAGATAAAAGATCCTTTTTTCAATAAAAACATTCTAAATATTGCCAAATAAACTTAAATGTAAATGTTAAAGCCCCAGATTTCAACCCCTAGGATTTTACTCGTGGACTAAAAATAATTTCATACATGAAGGCTCACGTACTGACTGAGTCTTCTCATGCAGGAATTTTCAATATTCTAAGAATGTCAATTCCTTTGCAACTATTTAATATGTACTATCAAACACTACAAATAAAAATCAGGAAATTTGGGTTGTGGAGAAATGGAGATCTAGAGTGGGAGCTTAACAAAAGGTTGAGAATTCATTGGAAGAACAGTATGGGTATATAGACAAAATAATTTAGAAAGCTAAGAGTAATAAATAAACATTTTCCAAATTATATAATAAGTACATGATGAATGTACTTCTCAAGAACATCTCAGCTCCCTGAGTGAAAAGTAAGAAAAACATCCAGATGACCTTTGTGGGGACAATGGGTATGAGTATACTAAGAACTGAAGGAGCATAAAACCCAGGCCTTCCTTCATCCCAGGTCCTGGACTGCCAAGAGCAGGAAGCATGGGCTGGTCCAAGGGACATACCTTCTCCAATAGCACCAACATTCCAACATTCTTCAAATCAGTGACTGACAGGGCCAGTCTCTCCCCATTCTAGATAAGTTGTATCTCTGGACAGATTTCATGTTGAACCAGTCCAGTGAGCTATGGGCCTCTTTTCTGCCCAGACTATGGTTACCATAGATGGTGTTTAATTCAAAGTCCAATAAGCACCTTGATCTTGGGGCCTCTAGACTCCACAACTATGAGAAAAATAAATTTTTGTTGTTAAAAAAAAATCTAGCAAGCAATGACTGTATTAATAATAAGTAGTTTTACTTGGTGTATCTATCAAGTTTATGAAGAAAGAATCATTTTCTTCACCCAAGAAATACAAAAAACATATCACAAAATGTAGAAAGTGATAGTCTCGCCTCCATGATACCTTAGCCAAAATATATTTCAGGTTATCAAAGATTCAAATGTCATAGATGAAATTATTCCACTGGAGGTATAATTGTAACCATTCTAAAAACATCTCCGAAATAGACACTCTAACAAAAATGATTGAACAAATTAAAAATTAAAATTGAACATTCTTGGCAGAGGAGGAGGAGATGAATAGAAAGAGTAGGGGGGATTTTTAGGGAAAGTAAAGCTATTCTGCATATTACTGTAATGGCAGAAACCTGACATTATGCATTTGCCAAAACCCATGGAAAGTACAACACTAAGAATGAGCCATGAACTATTAAGGGTTCACCGTGTGGACCCTGACTTGGGTTGAGAGCTGAGAGGGGAAAGTGTATAGGCAAAAGGCAAAGATGCCAAAAGATAGGGTTAAAAGAATTCCAAGTCCTTAAGAAGATTGGATAGAGGGAAAGGCTGGGTAAAAGGGGAAATAGGATAGAGGGTTGTTAATAAACAGCAGATTGCATATCTTAATCTAAACTGCTGATCAAGAGTTCAAAGGATTCAGCCCAACTGAAGGATTTAACCACAGCCGCCTGCTAACCCTGGACATGCAGGGATAGTCTTAGTGACTTTGCCCTGTTTGGGAGGGCCTCTAGGCTCTCTTCATCTTCAATGGTCTTGATGACTCCCCTGGACTCCACTGGATTGACGCCCCACTGAGAAGTTAACCTATCTATCTCCCACAGTAGCCTGTGGACTTTGGGTGATAATGATGCAGCAATGTAGGCTCATCAGTTGTGGCTGATGTCCCACTGTGGTTGGGGGGTGACTTTCTGTACTTTCTTCTCAATTTTGCTGTGAATCTAAAATTGTTCTTAGAAAATCAAGTTTATTAGGTTTTTTTAAGATTCTTTTTTAAATTTTTGATTAATATGAGGGTACAAACGATTAGGTTACATTGTTTATGTTTCTTATATAAAGTTCAAGTTTATTAGTTTAAAAAGAAGACTATAAGAGAAAAAAATTTGATTTCTAAGGAGATATACAACACAATTTTTTAAATAAAAAATGAAGAAGAAAATATCATAAACATAATAGGAAAATGGTTATTAGTCTTGATGCACAAATTGTGGTCAGTTAAATGAATCAATAGATTGTATACTAATCTAATGATGACTAAATTCGGAATAAATTTTTTATACACACACACAAAAAGAAAACCCTGTAAAGACACTATATTAATTTCAGAGCTGCCATAACAAACTGCCATAAACTTGGTAGCTTAAGACAACAAAAGATATTCTTTCACAGTCCTGGAGACCAGAAGTCCCAAATCAAGGTATCAGCAGGACAATGCTCTCTCAGAAGGTTCTAGAGGAGGCCATGTCCTTGCCTGGTCCAGCTTCCTGTGTACCTCCAGGAGTCCTTCAGCTTGTAGATCCAACACTCCAATTTTGGCCTCCATCTTTACACAGTTTTCACTTCTCTGTGTCTTCTACTCCTATGTCTGTTAGGACATTTGTCATTGGATTTAGGGCCCCAAATAACCCAGGAGGGTCTCATCTTGTGATTCTTAATTAGAGCTATAAAGGCCTTTTTTCCAAATAAGTTCACATTCCCAGGTTCCAGAGTTTAGTACATGGATTTATCTTTTTGAGGACCATTATTAAATGTAACACATATGCCAATAAAAAATGAGCAAAACCTATGAACAGGCAGTTCTCAAAGAATTAAACCAATCTTACCAGAAATCAAGTAAATGAAAATGTAGTAGAACCTCTGTAAGTTGACCACCCAAGGGATGATAACAAACTGGCCAACATACAGAGGTGGTCAGCACAAGGACCAGGCCTACTGTACTGATATGTACACGTGATTCATGTCCAGTCTATGAAAATTAGGTCAAATTAAGGAGGTGGCCAGCTATAGAGGTTCTACTGTATAAATGCCATTGAGATGTCATTTTTCACTCTCAGAGGTTGAAAAAACATTTAAATAATAAACTTCAGTGTTGGTCAGGTGAAGGAGACAGGGATCTGTGCGTGTGCTGCTGGTAGCAGAATAAATAAGCACAAAATTTTCAGATATGTATTAAAGTATTGAAAATAAACCTATTAATTCAGTAGTTACTACTCTGTGAATTTAGTCTAAGGAAATGACCATACAATTTCCCAAAGATACACATATATGTATATGCATGATACATATACATACACAAAGGTATTTGTTACAGAATTGCTTATAATAACGAAAATTTACAAATAACTTCAATGTCCGTAACTCGGGGACTGGTTATACAAACTACAGTTACACCATAAAGTATAATATTAAACAGTTACCAAAAAAATGTAGATATATGTTTACATACACTTGTATGTAGATACATATACAGATATACTATACATACATTAAAAAGTCGGGAACAATATAAATCAAGATGATAATGGGATGAGATGTTAAGTGAATTTTTTGTCCTCTAGGCCTCTTTAGAATGTTCTCAATTTTTGAAATTTGCAATTTAATCTATAATACTGGCATAATTAAGAAAGAGAGAGAAGGGAAGAAAGGAGAAGTGGGTTCACAGAAGTAAGAAGTAAGTAGATTTCCTCCTCTAGGCAGGACAAAAATTTAACTCCAAGTTTTTGACTGGGGCCAGGTTCGAATCTACCACCCTCAGTATGTGGGGCCAGCGCCCTACTCACTGAGCCACAGGCCCTGCCCAACTCCAAGTTTTATAATAAACAAGTGGTAGAAAAAAGGGAAACTTACCGTTTCACTGTTGAACTGCCTTAAGTTCAAAATAATTCAGTTTCTCAGGAAAACAAAAACTCTTGGTAGTAAGTGTGACATAAGGAGGTCACAGTGCTATAAGGCACATCACTCACAACACACTTCCAACAGGCAAATGACAAGGTTCTCGGGGCTCTTCCTATGACAACTCACATGTACATGAATTTTTTAAACCAGGCAATAAGTTAGAAAGAGGAATTGGGCAGTGATGCAACATGATAAAATCAAGAAACAAAGATAAAGTCTCTGGTTATAGGGCTAAGTTCTGAAGTTTGTCTTGAATATCTGAAAAAAATGGCCCTTTAAGAAATTATTTCTTCCCATGACCCTCAGGTAGATGATTTAGTACACAAAAATAATAATACCCATAACTGGATTTCTAATTTTTATTTGGTAAGAACTAAATAATATGATTTTATAATCTATTTTCACTTCCAGGATTTCTACCTGAAGAACCCCAAAAAGTGAAATTATCCTGCATATTGCTTTTTCCACGAAATATATGTCTCAAAAATTAGGTAGGAAATTGAATATGTCTTTAAACATGAAAGTGAGCTTACTCTTAAGTCCTCTTGTAAAACAAAAAAATTCTTTTTCTAAGGGAGAGGTAACAATTCCCTAATTCAATGGTTTTGTTAAATCATAAATTTTGCCTGAATATACTTCTTATTTGAAAGCTTGGAATGTATGCTTGTACAATCACCTTAGAAAAGAGTATCTATTAAAATGCACGTATGTAAACACTATAACCTATTCTACACCAGGGCATATATTCAACAGAAGTGTATTTTTAGTGTTAAATAGTATATGTTCACCAATGATATTGAAGTCAGCACTATTCATAAAGCCAAACCCTGAGAACAATGCCTATGAGTAGTATGAGCAAACAAATCATGGTCAATTTCTACAAAAGAATACAGTAATAAAAATTTAAAAATTACTATTATGCAGAGCAACATGAATGAATTTTAAAGAATGAAGTTGAGGTTTTTCTCATTTCAGAATATTATAGGGGTACATACATTTTGGTTATGTAATTTACTTTAGTATAATTTAAGTCCAAGCTATAAGTGGGCCTTCACTCAGAATGTGTGTAGTGCATCAATTAGGTGTGAATTTAACCAACCCCTCCCCCCCACCCAATGGATTTCTGCTGTGTCTTACTTCCGTGTGTCGCTTGTAAAAGTTATCGGTTAGTTCCAATTTAGTAGTGAGTACGTATGGTGTTCGTCTTTCCATTCCTGGGATACCTCACTTAGGAGAATGGTCTCCAGTTCCATCCAGGTTGTTACGAAAGATGCTAGATTGCCATTTTTTGTGTGGCTGAGTAGCACATCGTGGTGTACGTAAACCATATTGTATGAATCCATTCATGTTTGATGGGCACTTGGGTTGTTTCCACATTTTTGCAATTGTGAATTGTGCTGCTATAAACAGTTGAGTGCGAGTGCCTTTTTGACAAAATGCCTAGTCTTAAAAGCAAGAAACAAAGGAGCATATATGGTATGATTCCATATTTATAGAATTACAAACAGGTTAAAAAGAAAAGTATGACAGAAGCACAAAGAATGGTTACCACTGTGATGGGTAATGCCCTAGAAAATGCACCTACCAGGATGTTGGCACTGGTTCTTAATCAGGGCTGTTGTTCTATGGACTCACTTGGGGAAGATTTTTTAAACTGAATACTTACGATTTGTGTGCTTTTCTATATGTCACGTGTGTGTTAAAAGTCTGAACCACTATTTTTCTTCTGCCTTTTTTCCTTACACAGTCCACAAATTTACAAATGTCCTAACAAAAAGAGCAGCAGAGAATTCCCGGTTCACCAAAACCTGTTTTCCTTCTCTTTAGGGGCTCAGCCCAACAAATCACAATATGAGGATGACAGTGGTACAAGCTATTCTGTCATAGACAATGGCAGAAAACACATAAGTTTATTTGTTTACTTGCTTAGGATTAAAAGAGATAACACGTATCAAATACTTAACACAGAACCAGACACATGGACTTAACACAGAGTCAAAATACATGAAAAGTGCTAAATTAAATTAATCATATAATTTATCATCCAAAATAGGTCATTTTCAAGTCGAAGAAATTACTATTAACTCACATACTGGATCCTAATTACACAATAATATTTTCACAGGTGTGGTCAAGATGAAGCCAGATGAATAACATTTATAATTAGTATGTCAGAGCTATTTTTACCATTAGATACTACATTCATGGATGTTTTTTAAAATTGTAGAAATGGAAAAAATAATACATTTAAGTGAAGCAATAATAGGTTGGTTGTGAAATACATACCTCTGAGGACTACATCAGAGGCTCATCAGCACAAGTCAGGAGCTAAGTTTGTATGCTAAAGCTTTTTCTAGCTCTGTAGACTAATGTTTATGAACTGAATACGGGTGATTGCAAACCCAAGTTTCCTCGTTTCTTCTGAAGAATATAATCTGTGTTACTTATTGCTACAGACTGGACATCTGTGTCCTTCTCAAAATTCATATACTTAAAACAGAATCTCCATGCAAAAGTATTTTGAGGAAGAGGCTTTGGGGGGGGCGACTAAATCATGATGGCTCTGCTTTGTGACATCAGTGTCCTCACAAAAAGACAGAAAGCTCCTCTACTCTTCCCATCCTGTGAGGACACAGCAGAAAGAGGCTGTCTAGGGACTAGGATCCTGGCACCCTGACTCTGCTGGCACTTGACTTTGGATTTCCCAACCTCCAGGACTGTGATAAATACATTTCTGTTGTGTATAAGGCACCAGTGTATGGTATTCTGTTATAGCAGCCTCATCACATTTCATCATGTTTAAGCATCTTCATATTTAATTTAAATTTTTATTTATAAACTGGAAGCCAAGTAGTTTCAGTAGCATGGTTTTATACAAGCATACTGTTATAAAATTCCACATTACCGAGAAATGTCTGGAATCCCATTAGCCATGATTTAGTAAGTTTAACACAAATTTTCATGTTTGCACCTAACTGCAATTGCATCTTTTCTTGCTGACACCAAGATCCCCTGGGTGGGCCTCCAAAGTTGGTGAGACTGGGTGGCCAACCATAGCAAAACAAAAAAGGACTGGGAAATAAGAAAAGCCAAGTTTGGGCTCCACATGTTGTGCTCATTTCCTGGATAAATACTAGAAATACTTGCATTTTATTTCCTTTCTGTGTATAAACATGTTTTTTCCATTGTATTCAAAGATGACAATATCCACCAGCAACAGAAAAAATCCTTTTTGTGTGTGTTTCCACTTTAAAGAGAGATTTATTGTATTCCATTCTCCTCTCTGCTCAGTTCAAGGTTATTTTGCAACATACCTCTTTATATAAGGAATTCCTGAATTAAGTCAAGTGTACAAGTTCCTTCCTGGTAAGTGTTCTACCTCATCCTTCATGGGGTCTGGCTGCTAAAGACATTTAGGAAGTCCTCATCTCCCAGTAATGCTCTAGAGTTCAACCCAAATAGATCATTTCACTTTTCATATTTTGCTAAGTGTGATTGTCCCACATTCAACTACTAAACAGGGCTGATTTTTAAAACCTGTTTAAATTTCCATCCTTCTCCTGATCCTGTTGATGCTTGCCTGATCTCCTGATGACTTCTCAGACTGGATACTCCATGAGGTGAACATGCATGTCTATTTTCCCCTCCCAGATACGTAGATGGATGCCAGGCCAGGAGGCAAGTCTGTGTGTGCACATGAGGTTTAGCACTGGAAACACCAGCATGTCCCATGGCCTTGCTGATAGCCAGAGTGGCTAAAGGGAGGGCTTAAAGGGATGGTGGCCTAAAAGTATGTGCCTTTCCTATTTCCGTATTAGGCCAATAGCAAAGAGCATTCTGGGAGAGTCCTGGAGTGAAGGGTGAGTACATCACAGCCTAGGAAACAACAGGCCTGGGGATGCCTCTTCCCGAAGCCTAATAAATTGCATCAGAAGCCATTCTGCATCATAAAACTTCTGTGCACCAGAGGATCAAATTTACTTATACTATACACAAATGTGAAAAGAGATACTTTCTCTCTTAATTTCTGAGAAGTAAAATCTAATCTGTAATCTGATCATGTGTGACACTCATCCAATGGGTACCAGAAGAGAGAGACCTCGTTTACAGCAATACCCTCAACAGTGTCTGGAAACAAACACGCCCTGGGTCCTCTTCTTCCCTGATACAGCCTCTGCTGCGTGAAGCAGGGACATGACTGATAGCACCTCCAGATACAGAGAAAGAGGTCGAGTCCGCACATGGGGCCCTCTGTGGACCCCTGGGCTCTACAGCTGGGTGGCCAGCCCAGACAGCCCCACACTGGCCCCTGCTGCTCTGTTCCTGGCCATGTCTGTGAGCATCCAGCTCTTGCCTGGTCCCTGGGAGGACTCAGGGCTTGGGTCTCTCCTGCCGTGGGTGTGGCCTGGGCTGCGCCTTGTTGGTTGGGCTTTGCTCACCTCTCAGTTCTGCTGAAGCATCCCCAGTGTCCTCCAGCCAACCCCTTTGACCTCATCACAGAGAATACCTGATCCTACATTAATCTATGTTATTCTCCCTTGTTCCCACTTATCAAGATGTTAATGTTTCTAAATAGAAAGTCTCTCACCTGCCCACCCCACAAAATCAGTGTAACCCACTTTGTTTTCTCTCTTCCACTGCTCATGTTTTGATGTTATGACCAAAGCATGCTGTATGCGCCGATGTCTTCCTTCCTGAACCTTTGGGCATGCTTTGCTAGAAACAGTGTTCCAGGAATAAGGCTTTTTAATTTCCTTCCAACCTTTTTTTTTTTTTTTTTTTTTTTGAGACAGAGCCTCAAGCTGTCACCCTGGATAGACTGCCATGGCATCACAGCTCACAGCAACCTCCAGTTTCTGGGCTCAAGCAAGTCTGTTGCCTCTGCCTCCCAAGTAGCTGGGACTACAGGTGCCCGCCACAACGCCCGGCCATTTTTTGGTTGCAGCTATCATGTTGTTTGGTGGGCCGGGCTAGATTCAAACCCGCCAGCTCAGGTGTATGTGGCTGGTGCCTTAGCCCGTTGAGCCACAGGCACAGAGCCTCCTTCCAACCTTTTGAGTTTCTAATAATATCACTAGATGTTTTTCTCCATTCAAGAAGATTGCTTCTCTAATGTAATGTAATCACTCTTGACCATGCCTTCATGAATTCGCAAGGTTAATCCTTCCACAACCCACTTCCTATCCCTCAAAGTAGCTCAAAATAAGATAAGAAGAAACAGATGCGTGGCAACTGACCTTGTGCTTCCTACTCGTGATCAATTCTAAGTACAATGGTGAAAGCTTTTGCACAAGTTCCCTGAGAGCCATTGGAAACTTAACTTCATTTACAGTTTAAAGTCCAGGCTAGAAAAAAAAGTTAAAATAAAGAGAAACAGATCATTTTCCCATCAGTTCCTAAAAACCCTATACAATGCATTGTTTTAATGTAAGAATTAATTAGAATTAAAAACCCCTCTCCAAGTGCCCATTGAACCACAATTGGATTAATAAATTGTGGTACATGTACACAATGGAATATTATGCAGCCTTAAAGAAAGATGGAGACTTCACCTCTTTCATGTTTACATGGATGGAGCTGGAACATATTCTTCTTAGCAAAGTATCTCAAGAATGGAAGAAAAAGTATCCAATGTGCTCAGCCCTACCATAAAATTAATTTATAGCTTTCATATGAAGACTATAACCCAATTATAGCCTAAGAATATGGGGAAACAGAGGGGAGTAGAAGGGGGACGATGAGTGGAGGGAGGGTAATGGGTGAGATCACACCTATGGTGCATCTTAGAAGGGTACAGGTGAAACTTACTAAATGCAGAATATAAATGTCTTAAGACAATAACTAAGAAAATTCCATGAAGGTTATGTTAACCAGTTTAATAAAAATATTTGAGATCATGGAGCAAGATGGCAGCTGAGTAACAGCTTCCTTGCAACTGGGCACAGTGAGACTGGGGAGAGAGAACTTCAGGCATGTCTGGCAGATGGGATCTGCCCAGAAACTTCCCTTTGGGGATGCAGGGAGACAGCATGAGACTTCTGGACACCCTGAGGAAGGCAAAAGCGGCAGAAATTGGGCAAGTGGTTGCGTGTGTTGGTTTAGTCTGATCCTGTCGGCAGCTGTGGGTGGGGCAGCAGTGGGACTGCAGGCTGGAAGGGCCTTGCCTGTGAGCTGTTTGGGTTTCTTTTGAACTTGGAATTCGGTTAAACTGCCTTGGGAGAACTTGTGCAAGAGTGTGGGTGTCTTTGGGTGTTGTCTGGGGCACCAGACTGGGCCACCAAACAAGACAGAACTGCCAGAGTTTGGTTGTGGTCTCTGTGGAGCCGTTGTGGGAGAACTGCCCTGTCAAGCTCTGGTCACAGAACAAACACCAGGCAGGCATGAGTAATCTAGTGACTGAGCAGCCTAAAGGCGGGGACTGAAACGCCTTGCAGCCTTTGCCCTCAGGGCCATAGGGTGAGGCCGGTTTGGGCACACTGGGTAAGAGGATAGCCACTGAAGGAGTGATGCCAGCCACAAGCACTTTCCTGGGAAAGCTTCTGCTTAGCCCAAGTTACCAATTTAAAGTATCTTCTAAGCAGGCTGAGAGAATTTGAGCTCTCCACCCTGCAGGGTTTGAGAAATCATTAGAAACACAGGGTCACTCCCTACAAAGATCCAGCAACAACAGAGTGATTCTGCCAGGGTCTGATCTGGGAGAGATACCTCCCCAACTCTGAGGAAGGTCATAGGCAATAGTGAAAAATAATTATGGGGTGGAATCAATGGGAAAACTCTGGCAATATGAATAATCAGAGTAGATCAACTCCCCCAAGGAATGACAAGGTAGATATAGCACAAGATCCCTTGCATAAGCAAATGGCTGAGTTGTCAGAAGCTGAATTCAGAGTCTGGATAGCAAATAAGATCAGCACAGTGGAGGAAAAAATAGAATTAGAATTTCAAGCAGTAATCCAAAAGATGATGCAAAAGATGTCTCAAGAACTGAAAGAATTCAAAGACAAAATGACCAAAGATTTTGACACATTGAGACAAGAAGTTGCAGCCCTTAAAGATTTGAAAAATGAAGTAGAAACCCTCAGTAACAGAATGGAGCAAGCAGAAGAAAGGATTTCTGACATGGAAGACAAAGCTTTCAAATGCTCCCAAACCTACAAAGAGGTAGAGAAATGGAAGGCAAAAATGGATCATTCTCTCAGACAGCTCTGGGATAACTTGAAGAAAACTAATATTTGCCTTATAGGCATACCTGAAAAAAGATGACGTGGCGTCACAAGGCACAAAGTCTCTTCTTTATGAGATTATGAAAGAGAACTTTCCCGACATGCCAAGAGATTCTGATAGCAGACAGTTTCACAACCCCAGCACGACCCAACCCAAATAAGACATCCTCCAGGCACATCATAATCAAGTTCACGAAGGTTAACATGGAGGAGAAAATTCTGAAAGCAGACAGATGTAAGAAATCCATTGCCTACAAGGGGAAGAATATTAGAATAACTGCAGATCTCTCTGATCAAACCTTTCAAGCTAGAAGAGAATGGTCATCAACTTTCAATCTCCTAAAACAAAAGAACTTTCAACCCCGGATCTTGTATCCAGCTAAACTGAGTTTCATTTACAATGGAGAAATTAAATACTTCAATGACACCACATGCTGAAGAAATTTGCTATAACTAAGCCAGCTCTCCAGGATATTCTCAGACCTATCCTCCACAATGACCAG
>CAUYON010073272.1:0-20397 GCA_963573935.1 Arctocebus calabarensis | reverse complement strand
GCACCCAGAATTTCTAAATCCAACTTTTCCTCTATTTTATTGATCTTGTTTGCAATCCAAATTCTGAATTCAATTTCTGACATTTCAGCCATCTGTTTATGCATAGGATCCTCGCTTGTGTCCACCAGATTATTCCTTGGGGAGAGTTGACCTAGTCTGGTTGTTCACATTTCCAGAGCTTTTCCGTTGATTCCGCCCCATGATTAATTTTACACCGTTTGGCTAGATGAGTAGATAAGGACAATTTGGGCTGGGAGTTCTAGGAGTAGTGATTGACCATTTCTTTGCTTAAAAGCTTGGACTGGTTTCTGTACCTTTTCCCCTAGAGTTATCCTAAAGGACTTGTAGAGAGCCACTGCTTGCGAAGCTGGGGACCTTCTTGGTGTGGTGGGGTTAAGTGGCTCTGTCTTATTTTCAGCTGGTCTTTGTCTTACCCTAGAGAATCTGTTACTCTGGATTGAAATCTGAACTCAAATCAAAGAGTTGAAAAGTCTCTGGTGACTAGACAGCAGAAGTCTGCTGGGAGCTTTAGTATAACTCGCTCCAGTGTTCTGTGAGCTCAGGAGGGCCCCCCCCCCAGCCAGTAAATTAGCCTGGGAAGATTGATGTCTCTTTCCCCACCTTGCCCCTCTGTTGCATCCAGTCTCTGGTAACCCTGCAGGGCTGTGGTCCAGTTCCCTCCAATGAGCAGATGCTCTAGAGGTTTGTACCTGCCTAGGTTACACAGGGCTCTGTGGCTCCTCAGCCAGTCCACCAGTTATGTCGGTGTTGGCAGGGGGGGAGGTGAGGCCTGACAACCTGGGTACTTGATAGGGGCTGGAGCAATTCACTCAGTTCCAGCCCTGTCCCTGATTGATGTAAAGCAGATGAAAAAGCTAATAGAACAGAACAAGTTCGTAGAATTTCTGCCCTGTGGAAGAGATGCTGGGCTGCTAATAGTCCTAACTTAGTCTGTGAGCTTCAGCCCTTTGTCTCAGCTGTCATCCCCTGAGGGCCAGGTGTGGCCGAAATTTAGCAAAGCTTTGGTCCGCTTTGACCAGCTACCTTTTGGCTTACTCTCTCACCACTCTTGAGCCAGGAGAACAGCACAGACCAGTGGCAACCAATGCCCTGTCCACACCCCTCAAGAAAGTGTTCAAGAATCTGGACTCTGTGGGGGACAGGGCTCCAGACCTCAGGGTGAGAGTGGAGGGGTGTGCCAGGAGTTCCAACTTGCAGGTGGAGATTATATACAGTTTTATACAGCTTTATGCCTGGCAGGAGAGTGCCGCGGCACCCTGGTGGGGGAAGGAGGTCCAGTTTTTAGAGGGTCTCTCCCATGGGGTAGAATGGGAGGACATCTGAACTCTGCTCACTTGTTTGTATGGAGGTGTGGCGTATACTGCCAGCTGTTCTCTTAGGGGAGGGGACTCTCATCTGCTTGGTGATGTGCTTTGTACCTTTTATTTGTATCTTTGAGGTTGTAGGTCCCTCCAACAGGGTTTATGTGCGTTCCTCGACCTTGTCTCTTGGCTCAGCTCCAAACCATTGGCTTTCTTGCTAAATTTCTGTCCTTTAACTCTCCTTCTAGATGGGAGTGTCTGCAGAAAGCTGGCTACAGACCGCCATCTTGGCTCCTCGCCTCCTTCAACTTTTATTTTTATTTTATTTTTGAGACTGAGTTTCACTATGTCACCCTTGGTAGAGTGCTGTCATATCACAGCTCACAGCAACTTCAAACTCTTGGGCTTAAGCAATTCTCTTGCCTCAGCCTCCTAAGTAGCTGGGACTATAGGTGCCCACCACAATGCCTGGCTATTTTTTTGGTTGTCATTGTTTAGCAGGCACCAGCCAGGTTCAGATGGGTTCGAACCCACCAGCCCCCATGTGTGGCTGGAGCCCTAACTACTGAGCTACATGTGCTGAGCCTCATTTTAACTTAAAACATAAGTTTGGTTCTACCGTGCATGATGTAGGCATTTAATGCCCTGGGGAATTTCCTTTTGTCATTAGTATTTCTTTTCATAGATCTCCAATAAAACAATTAGAATCTTTTTTTTCATCCTTAGAATGTGCTGACATGATAATAAAATAAAAGAAGCTTAGCCCTGTGGCCTCTGCATTTGAAAGCTTCCATGGAATATGCTTTTATGAGTTCTTGGCTACTCTGCCCTGCTGATGGGGAACTACTCAGGCAATTACCAAAGTTGGGCATTACTCTCAGACAATCGAGGACACCAATGTACTTTATTTTTAACAAATAGCACTCATGTGTAGAATATTTATAATTCTTCACATTACATTAGTGGGTATTCCCTGTTTATTTCTTAGGACATCCTAGTACTGTGAAATCTCCTTTTCATTGCTCATATTTAAGTCTGCTGACAACTGGTGTGTGATTCTCTACTTTTATTGTAGTTATTAAGCTTTAGATAACTCATCAGAGGTTTAGACAAGTGATACAGCACATGCTGTAATTGGTTCAGGAGTTGTTAGATTGTATCCAAAATGTTTTCTTAATAAAAATGTTGGAATTGAAAATAATTGCAAAATACTATAAAAGAGTAAAAGTGGAGTTCATTTTGGAAAGTACACTAGTTGATGGAAAATATATTCCCCTTTAATAAATTATCTATACACAATACATGACTATTTCTGTAATGAATATCTTTGGGTCTGGCATTTCAACCAGTTCCATTTAGCTCAAAGCAATGATTAGAAAGGAGGAAGTCCTCCTGCCCTGTTTTCTACTCAGGCTAGTCCCTTTGCTTAGAGTGCTTTGCCCATCTTTATATTCAGTTTTTGTCTGTCTCTTCAAGACTGAACTAAAAAGTAAGATCTTCCATCATAGTTTCTTTCAACCTTAGTGTTAGACTCAAGAATCTAATTTTTACAGACTGGATCATGTTCTGGTCCTTTCACTTATGTGATGCAGATATTATAAATTATTAGACTGATTAATTTTCATCTTTCTTCCTCTTCAATCACGGTGGCTTATAGCTTTCTATTTTACAGCTGGGGTGTTGGGCACATGGTCCTGGAAGTGAGGAAGAGAGATATGGGTCATCTTTGAGCCTCAAAGGTAATGTCTTGACCTGTGCACAATGGTCTTTAAATCCAATTTTGCATTGTGGAGATTTCTCCATTCCAAATGTCTTCCTTTACCTAGTCAAGAGCCATGTCTAAGTATCAAAGTCATAGAGCATTTCTATATGTTGGGACTAGGAGAACTTTTGATGTTGAGGGGGAGAGAAAAGCCCATCCTATCTGGCTGGGGGTATGGAGATAAAGGTGGAAGGAGGGACATAAAAGAGGAGGAAAAGATAGGAGTCTGATTTTCACCCTTTCAGAGTAGAAACCAGATGGGTGTCAAATGGTAGAAATATCCAGATAACTGGAAGAAAATGAAAACATTTGGGGAAGTCTAATAATAGGTTTCCTCATTAAAGTTCAAAGAGAATCTCTGTACTCAACTGTCAAGAATGACATAGACTAGATAAAATGGCACTGACAGGGGAAGCCCTTCTTACATCCTGTGACCTATGGAGGGTGCACAGAAGTTTCACAAGTTTAACCCACTGCAGAGAAGGAGCTATGTATGGAGAGGTGGCTGTAAATATCAATCTCATGAGCAGAAGAAATGGCTGGAATAAGTATTTTATCAGAATCTGATATCATAGCATCCCAGAAGCTCAAATGAGTCCAGTGCACCAAGCTGTCTTTAATGAGGAAGCGGATACATTCAACCACTTTATGAAAAGAATGACTAAAGTTTTAGAGGTGTCCATCCTTACCTCTGCTACCGAGACATGGTAAGCACATTCTACTTACTATACACTGATTCCAGGTCAGTAAACCAAGATAAAGAACTGGAAAATGAAAAAAAAAAAACCAGCTGGAAAATGAATTAGAAGGAGTTTTTTTCTTGCATCAACCAATAAAAACAAATGGTTAATTGGACTTTTTTTTTTTTTAAGGTTTCTGGATTCTCCTTCTACCAATTATCCAGCAACTTAAAGATGTGAGATGATTAGAATATAGGATATAAAGCAATTACATATTTTGTTTCATTTTGTTTTGGCCAAATTATTAATTTGGGAGGTGATTCTGGGAAACAACAGTGGGCCAGTGAGACAGGGAGGGATAGGAAACCATTTAAGACTGTGATTCAGTAAGTTACCATTATGGGTTGCTATTATGTTGGGTGCAAGACTGTCAAATAGCCAGTGAATGAGCCTACCTGACGGCTGTTATTTGGAAATAAATTATTTCCACACCTAATATGAGCTTTTCTTTTTTGTTTGAATAATGTAGCCTGACATAATGCAAGTGACATATTTTTTCTTTAATTTTTTTGTTTTAATAATTATTAGGGTGTAGGTAGAAGATGTGGGAATGACATTGATACTTGATTTAGGTCCAAGAGGCAGGCAAGAGCTGTTTTAGATATTCTAAACTCTATGCCTAAACCAGTTAGACCACCAGAAACCTTATTTGGAATGTGTTATCTCATCCTGTAATAGGGCCACTTTTATTCAATTGTTTTTCATTATTATGCCTTTAAGATTATTGAGAAACAGTCATACAGTTACAAAAGTAGTAACATTTATAAACAGATGTTTTCAGGCACCTTGCTAGATTTCTTAAATTCAGTTCTAGCAAGTCTGTCTGCATAAATTATGGTTGGAAAAAAAACTAAACTCATTGGATCATTATAATAAAGAAATTCATGCATGTGAAGTACTTAGCAAGTACTTGGTACTAGGTAAGAGGTTAATCTATGATAATGATGGCAGTTGTTATTCCTGTGTTAATAAATCTCTATGAATGTGACTATTAAACTATGGTTGGGAGCCCTAGCACTTCAAAATGCATTACTATGAATGTTTCTTGATAAACAGAATGAAATATAGCATATTGATTTTCTTCCAAATGGGAAGTTTTGGAGAATAAGGGAAAATATATACTTAATAAATGTGAATTCGCTTTGTTTGGTCAAACCAGGCTTGGAGAAAAATCAAGTATAAAAGAGACTCTGACTTTTGTGACCTTCCTTGGAGACTTTTAAAGTACCTACTGTTTGTTGATGGGGCTTTTAAAGGTGGTAGTACATCTAAATGTTTTATTGTACTAAACTTCTTTATTTATGGTAGTTCCTATAATGAGAAAGAGGAAATGGCTAGAGCCCTTACTTTTCTGCTGTTCACACTGTTTAATCTCAATGTTTTCTTTGTAGGTAAAAAAAAAAAAAAAAAAACTAATTGGATGTTTCTTATCAAAGAATGTTCCCCCACTTTCAATTTACCTTTCTTTTTAAACAGTGATTGAAGTTAGCAAATTTACTTTCGAATGAAGAGAGTAAATACAGTGTGTAAAATAGGCAATTAGTGTTTTCTTTCACTTCAGAAACAGAGGGACATTGGTAAATTTGGAACTCAGGAGGTTAGAAGTAATCCTAGGGTTTTCTCATAAACAATGATAATGAAGGATTTGTATATTCATAAGTAGCTAGATATTTTTATTTAATGTAAATAAAAATGAACATATATGTGTGAATACATGTACTCACATACTTGAATTGAATATAGGTCAGGAATCTAGGGAATTAGGTTTTTTAAAAAAGGCTCACTTTGATTTCTACTTCCCTGAAATACCACTTTTATCATCATAAACAAGCAATAAGTCTAACTCATCCCTTCATATTCATTTCTTCTCTTCCTAAGGCTCCTTACAGGGACTTAGGCTAGAACACTATAAATGGCCTTTATTTTTTTAAAGGATTTAGAACATGGCTCCCATTACCATGACTAATGGTGATTACTTTGTGACCTCCATATAAAAAAGGGGACTGGAGGTGGGAAAATAAAACTGGAACTACTGAGCATACCCTACAGTTCTTTTGCCAATTCCAAGGGACTCTGGTAGAAGAGTAGTAATGGAGGGGAGAAAACTTATCGCGAGAGTCACCTCTTTAATTCCTTCTTTCATCTATTTATGTACTTCAAAAAATGTTTGGGGATCTACTATGTACCTGGCTATGTGTTAGATGCTCATGTATGGTAGTGATGGAGACAGAGGCGCCATCTCTGCCATAAAAGAGCTTACACTACGGAATTCTCATAGGAAGTTGTCTTGATTACTTTGGTTTTTATTCATTTCCTTTTTAATGATTGATTTATTCATTTTAAATTAAAAACACTTAATAAGTGCTTACTAAATGCCAAAGTGGAAAAATTGCTAATTCTTGATAGGACAAAGGCAAATTAGGTACTGATTCTATCATGGAAAAGCTGAAACCAATTATTTTGGGCAAAATGAGAAATTCAAACAGTGGTGACAGAGAAATTCAAAGTTCCATGGGGCTGAAGACTAGGAGAATTCTGCTTGAGGAGACACAAAAGGCATTTAGAGTAGGGGTATCAGTTCACTGTCATTACCATTCATGCTCCATAAAAAACTACCTTAAATTGCTTATGAATGTAAGAGTTGTCTGGTTTGCTCAACTGGCATTGGTTCAACTTACTGATGTGTTGGCATAGATGAGGGCCAAGAAGGTTGGCACAGACTCTTACATGTTTGGGGATCAGCTTGAGTGTTGGTTGCATTAGAATGACCTTGACTCCTTGCCTTTTGTCTCATCCTTCCATCAGGTTGCTTAGATATTATCTCATAGTAGAGGAAGAGGTACAGAAAAGCAGAATGAAACCCAGTGTACTTTTACACATTTAATTTTGTCATATTTTCTCAGTCCATTCACCAAATAAAATCACCTGGATGTGTCTAGAATCAAATCCAGTGTGAGTTGAATACACTGTTCACAATGAGAAAAGTGAAGGGATGGGACCATCATCAACCAAATCATGGGACCATGGTTTACTACAGCAGGTAACAACTGAGCTGTGATTTGAAAGCTAAACAGGAATCCCATGGATGTTCCAAGGAGAGAGATTAATGCATGTGACGATATTGTATCTTGAAAGATTTCTAGCTTAGGAAAAACCAATGAAAGTGGTATGATTGGAGGAAATACCTGTGGGGAATGGTATTTTGGAAGTGCCAAGTTCTTTCCCCTTCTCTTGTGTTACTTCTTTGCAGGACTCTGCAAGGAATACTTTACTAGTTTCTTTGCCTTACTAACTTCGGGTTATTCTTTGTCTTAGTTATGTTACTTCTAAAGACAAGCACTCTCTGATCACTCTGTGATTTGCATATATTTCCCTGAACCAGGTTATTTTAGTTCATGGCTCCTTATTCTTACCATTTAATGCTTTTATCACAATTTGTAATTGTGTAAATGTAGGCATATGTTTATTTAATATCTAATTTCCCCCCTAGATCAGAAGCTCTGTCAAGGCACATATTCTTTATTTATAATTGTATTTTCAGTGTTTGTTTTGACACATAGTAGATATTTAATAATATATCAGAGAATGCAAGTAAAGAGTTAAGCAGTTCATTAATCATTAATGGCCTTTGGTGTTAAGTAAGAAATTTGAGCTTTGAGCTTTGTCCTAGAAGTTAAGGGGAGCCTTTGGAGAATTTTTTCTTTCTTTTTTTTTTTTTTTTTGAAGGTATTTCTTTTTTTTTTTTTTTTTCTTTTTTTGAGACAGAGCCTCAAGCTGTCACCCTGGATAGTGCTGTGGCATCACAGCTCACAGCAACCTCTAATTCCTGGGCTCAAGCAAGTCTCCTGCCCCTGCCTCCCAAGTAGCTGGAACTACAGGCACCCGCCACAACACCTGGCCATTTTTTGGTTGCAGCCGTCATTGTTGTTTGGCAGGCTCGGGCTGGATTCGAACCCGCCAGCTCAGGTGTACATGGCTGGCGCCTTAGCCCATTGAGCCACAGGCGCCAAGCCTGCTTTTGGAGGATTTTAAACAAGAGCCTAACTTGACAACTCAACTTTAAAAAGACTGCTCTGGCATTATTCAGAGAATGGTTGGGAATGGTTAGTAAAAGCCATAAATGTAGGCAGGAGATCAGTTAGGCTACGGTGAGGGCAGTAAAGAGTTTGGATTAAGGATGTGGAAGAGATGGAATTTATAGCAACATATTGTCCTGTTGTTTGCTGGTCTGGTGTCTAAAAGTCTTGGTAACTCCAAACCATAATACATGCACAAAGGTTGCCAAATGGTACAAAACTAAAGGAGACAAAATATGCCAGAATGTGCTAGACAGGATGATGATAAACCTTGTACAATCTTGGAAAATATTTTTTCTCCTAAGTAGTGGCATAATCTGAGGTTTAAAACCGACAATCTCCTATGTATTAAATGGGAAATAGAATAGGAAGGATAATGTAAGACCTTCCTTGGATTTTCATTTGAAGTCTCAAGAGGCAGGGAAAGGGGAGAGTTAAGAGAGGATGCAAACCACAGTTGTACTTGCAGCAAACTATTAGTGAGACTGAGGGGAAGAGACAGTCTCCCTGTGAGCAGCTCCACAGTGTTCATCTCTATTGACTGTGAGAAATATTATAAGCACTCACACATCTTAGTCATAAGAAAATTATTGGTAAGGAGAAATATTGACAAGAACCTTCCTCCATTGGTCCAGGTAGATCTCATCTAATCAAAAATGAATAATAACAAAAATTAGTGCAGTATGTATGCAGTAACACTACAAGAATAAAGAAGGAAAACTGAGTGAATAAGAACCCAATTATAGCACAAGAGTATGGGGAAAGGGGCAAGGGGGGGAAGGGAGGGGCGGGAGAGGATGGGTGGAAGGAGGGTAATTGGTGGGTCCACACCTACAGTGCATCTTAGAAGGGTACAGGTGAAACTTACTGAATGGAGAATATAAAGGTCTTTACATAATAACCAAGAAAATGCTATGAAGGCTATGTTAACCAGTTTGATGACAATATTTCAGATTGTATATGAAACCAACACACTGTACCCTATGATTGCATTAATGTACCCAGCTATGATTTAATGCAACTCTGAAAAAAAAAAAGAACACTTGCCAGAAAATTGTTGCCCTAGAGTAGATTACGACTAAATATATCATCAGAAAATAAAAAATGATATGAATGCAATCACCTTTATAAAATAAAGGATCAAAATAGAGATATAGAAGCCCAGGACACAAACATGAGGGAAAAAGGCCTTGGCTTGCACTAATCCTCCCTTTCTTTGTTATTTTGTTAGCTTCATTTTTAAATCACATCAGCACCTGAAATGTTACCTGGTTCCTTCAGACTAGAAGTTCTCATTTGGTCACCCAGTTTCTGACTCTGTGGGTCTGCAAGGGGAGCTGGGAATTCACATTTCTAATATATTCCCAATTAATAAATGCTGAGACTCTTGGTCCGGGGGCTATAGTTTTTGAGAACTATAAGAGTAGCTTTTCTTCCTGTCTGCTTTATTCTGTGCTACTTCATATGTATTTCTTTTACTCAGGCTTGGTCTCTCATCTTCAAACCCTGACATCAGAGCCCCTGCTTCACACCTCGCCTCTGGGCTGGTGGTTTACCTTGTTTTCCTGAAACTTCTGTAGGTAGGTGCGAGAGACAGGAATCAGGAGGGACATTTCTGTACTCCTGGCTATAATTTTCTGGTTCCTGAGCCACTTATAGGAGGATCTAACAGTTAAGGCAGATCAAGGCTTCTTTTCTTTTAATTTCTAAAAGGGTGAGAAATTACTTCAGCTAGTTGGTGTTTGATACTCAGCCTTGCCTTAAGAAGATATATGATCACAGTTCTGAAATTGGCTAAGATATATGTAATCTTTAAAACAGTGGTTCTTAATCTGTGGTTCTTAATCTTAATCGACCTGTTTGGACTGTATTAAGTTGCCTCATTAGGAAGGTTGAGAACAACTGCTTTAGCATGTATTTGCATTTAAGCAATAACATTGTTACTATGCTAATTTTTTAGGTAGAAAAACTCAGGTGATTTATTTTCAGATCTCTAGAAAGAAAGGGATACTTAGGGGGAAAAAGATACAGAGTTATCCTTTTTGCTGTTGCTAAATTTGCCTGTTTTTCCACTTTTTTCTAACCAACATATCTATCACATAGTCTTTTTTTTTCTTTGTTTTAGTCATTTATACATAGATCATGAATACATATATGCCTTTACAGGATTCAGTGTGTTGATTAGTAGGATGTAAGCACTCCAAGTTGTATACCTCATCAACATAGCTTTCATCTCATTTACCCGATTACAGCTTTAAGGCATTTGTGTTCTACACCTGATCGATCCAACTTGTACTTGAATATGCTCCATGGGTGTGGTCCCCCTACTAACCCTCCCTCTATCGACCCACCCACCTCCCTTACTCTCTCCCCCCTTCCCTCCTCCATCCTAGGCTATAGTTGTTTCATTTTTCATATGCAAGTGTGAGTGATTATAAATTGGTTTCACCACATAGTCTTTAAAATGCAAACGGGTGTCAGAGGAAAGGATTGAAGGGAAGCCTGGCAGGCAGGAGGAAATGGAGAATTAGCAGAAGGGGAGTGTGAAAGGCAGCTGAGGGGGAGAGTTGAGGGCAAAGAAAAGAGGCCTGCTGGTGGGAGCAGCAGTGGGGGGAGAAGGCAGAGAGGCGATGAGACACAAGGCTTCAGGTGCTTTATGAGAGCTGCAGCTTGCTGCTCAGTCAGTCAGCTTCTCTCCTTCACTGCCACTGCTGTTCAAGAGCATGGTTGGCTGATGGGGTCAAGATCATGGTTGGCAGATCTGGTCAGCAGGGAGGACCAGCCTCTGGCAGAGGAGGGAGCCTGGTCATATAGGGTGGACTCAAAAGGGATGTGGCAAATGAAAACATGCAGGTGGAGAGGACTCAGGGATGGCGCAATTAGCATCTGTCTCACCTGCTGTATTTCCACTGTTCCAGGAGCCATGTGTGGGCTGCCACCCACTCTTCATTGCTTCCCTGTCCCCTCATTCCAGTGGGTGCTGCAGGTATGCCCAGAGCCCTGACAGGAACCCAGGCATTCTCACCAGGCAGATCCACCCCTACTTGACTAATTTCAGGGGATACTCTGAAAAAGGTTTGTGTCCCACGTAGACAGAAAGAGGAGTGCGTCCATGTGCTGTGATCCAAGGGTCAATGAAGGGGCTACCTACCTGTCGAGGGGTTAGACGGATTTCCTGCCATCAAGTCTCAGCTCTGTTCAATAAATTAGGACTCCATGTTTCCAAAAAGACATGTCACCTTAAAATACATATTTGTAAAGGAAGTAATACGTTTGACCAGTGGTAGCCAAAAATACATGTGGGTGAATTAATTAGTGATATTTATCGAGCCACTGTGATTTGCTAGACAAAACTAAATAACTGTTTCCTACTAGGCACTGCACTGGGAATGTTTAAATGTATAATGAATTAAAGTCTACAACAACTATGTAGAGTTCATAGGTGAATGACTAGAGTTTCCCTTTGGCATTTTTATTCACTTAATATGTATTGCCTGCTTATTATGGCTTGGTGCCAAACGCTGGGAAATACAGCTATGAATAAGATGTTCATTCATCTCTCCCACCCCTTCAGAATTGACAGCTAGGGAGGAAAAGTGAATTTTAAAGGAGATAATTATCACGTGTAATAAGTGCCCTGATCAGAGATGTGGAGAATGCTGAGGGCATACCAGGGCAGCTAACCCAAGTTTAAGGGCTAAGGGAAGAACTCTCTGGGGAATGACCAGCAGAGTAAGACAATCAAATACGAACTTTAAGGCAGGCAAAGGGGACAATGGGAAGAGTGATCCCAGCAGAAGTAACAACATTGGGAGAGCCCTGGGGATATAGGAGAGATAACAGTGCAACTGAAAACAGTTCTCTAGAATAAAAGGTAGGATTTAAAGGAACAGCTATATTTAGTAGCCCAGGACTAGTATGTAGGAAAGCTGGCAGGCGAGCTCCGTATTCTAGGCTTAATAACCCTGCTCTTACCATTAGTGGGGTGTTCTTTCTGCTTCATTAATGTACTCTGGAAAATGGATAGCATGGCTTGGAAAAGTGGGATCAAAAGGACCTTTGGGGTGGAGAAGGGGGAAGAAAGGAATGGAGGTCGTTCGATAGGCCCAGGTGTGCTAAATGTTTAGGATGAAAACCAAGGCAATAAAAGGAGAAGAGAGCAGAGCACAAAAGAAAAACTTTAGGCTTTCTAAGCTCAGAGTGGCCCGTGGTGCGGGTGATGGTGTAGTGCCTGCTTTCCTCCTTAGAACTGGGCAGTAGCGAGGGCCTTGGGGTTTGGGCCATCTCGTTCCAACATGCTCACGTTCACAGGGAGGGGTGCAGGTTAGCAGTCAGCTGGTCTGATCGGTGGCACAGCAGGGTGAAGATCCTGGCATGTTTGAGGAGCTGAAGGCCAGCAGTGAGAGAAGGGTAGGGTGGCATTTCTGTGACAAAGGTGAGCAGGCTCATGTGGAGCTTTCAGATAAATTAAAGATTGAATTTTTCCAAAGGTAGCAAAGGAAGCTGTAGAAAAGCATTAATTAAGGCAAAGCTGTAGTCAGATCTTTATTTCAAGATCATGGTGAGGCTAGGTATGGCGGCTTATGCCTATGATCCCAGCACTCTGGGAGGCCAAGGCAAGAGAACTGGTTGAGGCTAGGAATTCTAGAGCAACCTGGACATATGAGACTCTGTATCTCTATAAAAAGAAAAGTTAAAAAATATTAGCAAGGTATGGTAGCACATACCTATCTTGGAAGGCTAAGGCAGAAGGCTCTCTGGAGCACAGAAGTTTGAGGCTATAGTAATCTATGCCTGCATCACTGTACTCCAGCCTTGGCAACAGAGAGAAACCATCTCAAAGGAAAAAAAAACACCCAGGATGCTATCGGGAGGGGGGGGATAGGTCAGAGGAACAAGAATGGATGGGAGCTAACCTTTCCGGACCACCTCGTCTGTCCACCACCCTCCTCCAGGGGGCGTCATTCACATGAATCACCATGGGATGGCCATGCACTAAGCCAGAAAGTATTAAGCACTTGACAAGCATGGATGGCTGATGATATTCTGGTAAGAAAGGAGGAGAGACGTTTTACAATCTGTGAACCAACTTTATAAAACAAAGATAATAAGTGGAACTACTTCTAGGGTGATTGTGGATTAAATGCGTTATTATGCATAACCTAGAATGATGCCTGGCACACAAACACTCAATAAGTACTAGTCACTTCATTAATAATAGTTGTTGGCAGACACGTGAGTATTTGCAGATGATACAATGGGAGCTAAGACACGCTTTCTGCCCTCCAAGGATTTTTTACTTTATTATTCTCCTAAATTTCATTCCCTTTGTAAGGACTGGGATTGCTGTCATCCATACTTCCTGTAGTCCATTGGAATTCTACAGCTGTTAATTGTTCTAGTTCTTCATCTAGAGGTGAGAATAGGGTTGCCTATTCCTCTCCACAATGTTTCAAATAATAAAGAGAAAAGATAACATCTTCCTGGGCTGCTATGATTATGAGGCATAAAGTCAGATTTGAAACTAGTTTTATGGTCACCTTTTCTAAAGCTTTACCTTCCAGCAGGATAGCAACAGACAAGTGGCTATTTCAATGTAAGTTTTCATGTATTAAAATGGAAAACTCTGCTCCACAGGTGCAAAATGTGATTTTAAGACATCAGTTCAGTATCTCAAATGACTAAAAATAAGCGATGAACCCCCTGGATTTAGGCAGGTGTGGCGGTTACTGCATTTGCCATGTATAATGTGCACCCATGTTTTTGAGCTAAGCTTTCAGGAAAAAAATCTTTCATTTTACTTTTTTAATTCAAATTTTTATTTTTATTTAGGTATTTCGTTTTTGTATTGTAAAGGAATGTTAGCATTTTAAAATCATATTATGATATAAGAAATTATATGCAGCAAATAGAAAACACAAGAACAGGTAAGTACAAAGTACAAGAAGTTTTATGCACTGGTAACAAACTTACAATATTTATGCATTGTAGAAGGCAGAGAGCTCTTTGTTACTGTCAATACCTGAAATATCATCTCCTTCAATTTCTACCTTACTAGAGTCTTCTGGAGAGGCACTTTCCTTATCTCAGCAAATTTCATCATCCTCGGTTCCATCCATAGCATTGCTGGTGCCTCATTGTTCAAGCAATTTTACAACCATTCTTTCTTGACACTATTCCAAGATCTTAGGATCACTCACAAATCTGGGTAATGTATGCTTTTTTGATTCTGCCTATTACCAGCTGACTACATCTACAATGTTCACTCTTTCTTCATTAGGGCCTGGAAGGGCTTCTTTACTGACACATTAAGAGGTTGAAGTTGACAAGTTAGCCCACCTGATATCACAGCAAGGGTTTAAGTCCATTGTGATTGCTTTTTCCCTTTGTGTAACATGAGCTTTCATTATAAGTTCACTGTAAGTTCAACAAAACTGATTACCCATATTACAGGGTATTATTTTGCATACTGATATCACTATTGTTTCCTAGAGTTATACTCTTAACCCATGAACAAAAGAACTGAAAACATAGAGAATTAGTACTACCCATGTATAAAGCACATCCTTATTTTTCCCTCAAAAATTTGGACAAAAGTGTGCATTATACACGGCAAAATACAGTAAGCTGTGGGGATTTATTATTCCCCATAAGTATTTTTTTGCTGCCCCTCATAAAAGAGCATCTTAACCTGCTCTCCTTGCCGAATCCACCACAATCACCCAGAGTACATAAAGTGAAAGGAATTGTAACAAACCCAGGTAATTTGCAGCTTGTATTAGCAATGGAAGCTAGGTCGAGGAGACATTGAAAATACTGATATCAATTTGGACTGTGGGATCGAGGACATCACCTCTGAGTTCCAAGACTTTGAGACCTTAGGAAAGTTATGCGCTCTCATGGAGCTTCAATTTTCATGGTAATAAAATGGGAGTGTGATACGTCATTAAAAGGATAGAAATAAGCTACGCTTTATAAAATATGTGCTATAGTAAGAGCCTGGCAATTGACAAGTGCTCTACCACTGCTAGTGCTGCCTAGACGTGGGTACGAGCAGAGATGGAGATCTGAAACTGAGTCAATCATTTATTTAACCTGTGCCTTGGTTCGTATTGGATGTGCCCTTTCCTCAGCTCGGTTGCGAAAATGAGGTTGTATATATGAAAGCACTTATAAAGTTTCAAAAACAAAAATATTTTTAGTATTATCTCTTCAATGAGGCTGATCGTTTTTAACAACTCCTCCGTTATTGGTATAAATACTTGGTAGGTAACATAAATGAAAGATTTATGGGGGAAAAAGGAAAAAGAACTATCCAAATGCTTGTTGTACTGTCCATTATGCTCTATTTTGTGTGAGAAAATTTCAGGGTAATACAAGCGCTTAACCTACCTCCTGACAAGAATGAACAAAAGTCGTTGGATTAAATCAGCATACATCTGTGCCCTAGCGTGTACAAAATCCCTGCCCGACTTCTCAAGACCTTAGGAGGGTTTCCAGAAACAAAGTCATTAATCCTTGGTCAGCAATATTTTGCATTTGTTAAGATAGCAAATGTAGTTTGACATTTTCTATTTTTCTATCAGGGTTAGAGAGCTTCAGGATAATTTGGCAAATTGGTCTAAAGTGGCATCTGACCTATTTACTGCTGCCGATGTGGGACTACCAGGGAAACAAGAGAACTGCCCTAAGTCAAGGAGATAGCATCTTAAAGTTTTGTTTCTCTTACTTGAAGGAAGACAGAATTTGAATAAATCTTAAATATAGAGGTAAAATGTCATCATTGCAAGTCACAAGTCAAAGTTAATTCTCTGGCAATCCATTGGTCCACTGGCTGACTGTACTCATGATCTTAGCACAGCAAGAAGGATAAATGAATAATAGTACCAGAATCTAGGTTTTGGCCTTTGTTAATGACTCAGAAACTTTATTCCAATGGGGGAAAAACTACAAGGATTGAAAGTAGCACAAAAAGGATCATGTGAATCTGAAGAGTACACAAGTATCACCCCAGTAAGCGCCAGAGTGTTTATTATAAACTGTATAATCAGGCATGGTTTAAAATTTACCCTTGCCCCATATTAATTTAAAATAAAACATAAAGCCAATAAATAAATAAAATTTACCTTTATTAAGAGCAGCTTCTGAACTACACTGAAATTTTAAATGAGGATAGGCTGTCAAGAAAGCCAAAATCTTCCAGGTCAGAGTTTAGGGAATTTTTATTACAGCTCCTTGTCCCTTTACCGTCAGAAATTCACCCTTCAACATTTCCTACCTGGTTGGTCCCACATGTGATTCTTTGCCCAGAGTGAACTATGTCCATTCATTCATTCGCTTACTCATCCATCAATTCATCCACATTTCCATTCATTTTCTTGTAATACATCACCAAGTGTTAGTATGTAAGTTCTGTTTTATTCCTAACAACATAGGCCTTTCCTCATTTCTGGGATATGTTGCCATTTAAATAGTTTACCCTCCAGAATTGATTTAGACTGGGAAAGCTAAACTCCTTTATGATATTTTTAAAAGCTCCTACTGATTCCCTAGCATATATATGTAGTTCTTGCTCTGGGTATTTTTGTCTTCATCAGCCTCCAGTTCTATTAATGAAAGATGACTTTGCCCTCTATGTACAAAGGAAAGATAGGACTCCCACATGGAACTTCAGGCCCCCTTTTATTAGACCATTTTGCAGAAGCCATTAACTCTGGCTATTACTTTTCCTTAAGTCATGTCTTTCCTTCACAATAAGATCACAAATTTCTTTGAAAGCCAGGACTGCACGTTAGCCTCTTTTTAAAAGCCACAGTGCCAAACCCAGAGCTGTGAGCTAAAAACATACGGAATAAATAAAAAAAGGTAAAACTTAGTCCAAGACCAGCAAGGCCCCCAACAAGGTACACAGGTATTTGTAGTGAGAACAGACAACAGGACTGGGATCCTAGAACAAAACCACATTCAGGACTGTAGATGTCTCAGAGGGTCGAACAAGGATCAAAACCAGGAAAACTGTAAACCACACTCTGGAATATGAAGAAGCATCTTTTAACACTAGGGTTGTCAACCAGCGCACCAGCTCCTCAGAATGTGTGTCTCATTGTCCTAAATACAAACCCAGATTCATTGTCTTTTCCCCTAAATAGCGCTCCTAACCTTGGTGATGGCATTAACATGTGTTCAGCTATAAAAGTCATAATATCAAGGAGTTGTCCCTATTATTTTTCTTCATTGTCCTACTCACACAGCCCATCCAACACCAAGTCCAGCCAATTCCACCTCTTGGCTATCTCCTCGTGGTCCCTACCATGCTGCCACCACCAATATTGCTTGCCTAATTTACTTTAACGATCCCCTCTTGTAATCAGATGGGCTGTTTGAGAGATACGTCCCCATGACCAGTGATATTTGTGAAAACGTTGTTCATCATTTAACTTGATCATGCTCTGACATCATAGTAATGAAGTAGTATCAGAAAAGCATGGGTTTGGGTTTGACACACCCGGAGTTAAATCATTTGTTCCACTGTGTTACTGGAGTGGTGGCTCTCAGAGAGTCTGCTTTTTAGCTATAAAGGGAATTATTTTTTTCAGGGTTTTCCTAGATAGAGGAGATTGAATTAACAAAAGTAAGAAGCCGGTGCTTAATGACAGGTGGAGAATTAATAAATAGAAGTTATTACTATTATTACAAATAGCATTTTCAACAGATGTGGGGCTACAGATGCTGTGCTCAAGAATCTTAAGAGGGAAAGACATAAAATCATAAATAACTGCAATGTGATGGGACAACTACGTATGATGAGTATTCAAGGGCACCCAAGAGGATACCTCCAGTAACTTATCAGGAAGAAATCTTCAGAAGCAATGATGGGCTGTACAATAGAAAGCTTCTAAATGGTAATTTTTGTCAAATAAATACAAATAATAGATGCAAGCAATGTTATGGATCTTGGCTACTGGCAAATACTACTACTTCTGTCCTTACAAACTTTCTGCCTAAAATTCCTGCAATACGGATGACTTCCTATACTCTTTGTTCTACCAGTCCTTCCAAAAGTTTTACACTCTTACGGAATGAATCCATTCCTACCCGGGTGAATGTCGTGATGTGGGAGAGGGCAGCCTTGGAGCTTCCTACGTCAGTGTTTCATGGGTGGACCAGGGGATTATCTGAAGGATCTTTTTTCTACCTTTCAGAAATCTTCATATAGCATTTTTGGAGTGCTGTGGTTCATGGCTCTTGAAAAGTCTCGTGCTGTGCTGGAGAGAAATTTTTATCAATTTTTGCTTTTTTAATTCACTGTCATTGAATCAGTTTCCTACACTTGAGCCCCAAACATTTGCAAACTGTCTGGTTCATGCTCACTTGGGACTGGAATATTTGCCATCTCACAAATGGCAAGTTTATATGTATTGAATACCAGCAATGTATTCAGTGGGGAGATAGCAACTATTTATAAATGTACCAAAAAAAAGTCAGCGATGTTTCCATCCAGGAAGCACATGAACAGCTCTCAGTTTTCTGCCTAGATGCATCACAAAATAAGGTCATAAGGTGTGATGATGAATCTTCTGGGCAACAATAGGGCTGGTATTGACGTCAGGTGATGCAGCTCTCTATGCTTGCAGAAATGGCAATAAATTTAATGGCCGCTTCTACAAAAAAGCAGTTCAATACAATAACTGCTAAAATGCCTGCTACCTGTTTATTATCCCTTGGGACCTTTGCCAGCATATTTAAAAAGTCAAATTTGAGGTCACTATGCAATGCCTACCACTAACAATGTGCGTACTTTTTCAGACAATGGCCAGTAAACATAAAGAATTGTTCACTGGGGAAAATTGTAAATTCTTTATGGATTTTTAAAAAGCATTTCCCCAGGCCTGGCAGATCAGCCATAAATAGAATTTCTGGGAAAAAAAATCAAAGCTAAAAATGAATCACTGTATCAGTCCATCAAACATTTCATAAAGAGACGGTAGGTGTCAAGGAGAACACTAACAAAAGCAAGTGCTAGCCTCTCTTGCTTTATAAAGTAAAGTAATTTGTTTATAAAATTTGCTTTATAAAACAAGTAATTTGTTTGCTGGAGTAACAAAGATACAGATGTTTCAGCTACAAGTTTTCGTCTATCAACTTAGAGCACAGGATATAACTTCAAGGAGTTATTACTGCATTAAAGATGGTAGCTTAAAAGATTAACTTGATTTAAAAGTAAGACAAACATTTTAAACTTCACCCCGCAATAAAACACACACATCGGCTACATTGCTCTTAAAGGTTTTAAAAAATCTACACTCCTTCTGGGTCTGGCTTTTTTATCTTAGCATAATGTCTTCAAAGTTCATGCTGTTTCAAATAGTAATAATAGGGGAGGGAGGAAGCTTGTGGAGATGATGTGCAGGTTATAGTTAAATTGTGGTGATGGTTTCACAGGTGTATACTTACCTCTAAACTTGTCATGTGTATGCATTAGATATGTTTAAAATATCAGTCATTCCTCAATAATTAAAAAATATCTACACTTTCCAGGCTGTCACAGATGGTCAGTTAGCTTCCAAATGAACAGGGACCTTCGGAGGGTACTGACCACTCCAGATGAAGGTGATTTTTAAATATGGAGGAATTTCCAACCTGTGAGCCCTGTTGTCCTTCAGATCTCAGACACAACTCTTGGATGTCCAGAACTAGATTTAGGGGCTTTTCAGTTTGTAAACAGCCAATAAAATGCTCTTGAAATTACACATAACTCTGGCTAATTTAATCACTAGATATTCATTAATGTCTCCTGTGGATCTATGGTAATTTTATAGGGTGTACAGTTCAGAATATACCATGATCATTAGTCTATATTTCTTCAAGAAAAAAATAGTTTCAACTAAGTACATAGTTTTCTTTTAATACTAGAAAATGTTATTTCTGATAATTATTGTTCAAGGACAAATTGTAGAACTTATCACGTGGAGCATCTTCCTTACTGAAGAATCCAAACCAGAATATGTACATGTTGTCCGGCTGGACAGATTACTGAATATAGAGTGACCATTAGTGAGTGTTCTGTCATATTCATATAGTCTCTTATTTTTGTGCCTTCTTTCAAAGACTTGCCCCTTCTGCCCTTAAGTTATTATTTAAAAGGGTTTTGCATCTCTGAAGTTTGAATTTAGAATGAGATGCATTGATTCTATGTATACTCCCTATCTCCTTGCAAGTCCCAAGAGCATGCAGTCTTTTCCTGTTGATCAAAGTGGCCTCAATCTAACTGCCAAATTACAAAGTCATGATAAAATGACTTACTCAGGAATGTTCTCCCTAGCTAAGCTGTGATCTTCATATAAAGAAAAGAGGGAGGCTCAGCACCTGTGGCTCAATGGGCTAAGGCGCCAGCCATGTACACCTGAGCTGGCGGGTTCGAATCCAGCCCAGGCCGCCAAACCAACAAGGACGGCTGCAGCCAAAAAATGGCCGGGCGCCTGTAGTCCCAGCTACTT
>CAUYON010073270.1:0-40492 GCA_963573935.1 Arctocebus calabarensis | reverse complement strand
GTTGAAAATATAGCCTTCTTCTGGATCTATGAATAGAAAACAAAGACAACAAATTTGGCCCCCCCCCCCCAACACATATTATTTTAATAAAAAAATTTAGATATAAATAAAAAAAAAAAAAGGGGTTTTTTTTTTATACATAAATTGATTTTCCCCACCCTTTCGTTTGGGGGGGGGGGGGGCCAATTTGTTGTTTTTGTTTTCTATTCATAGATCCAGAAGAAGGCTATATTTTCAACCATAATCCATAGATTAGATTTATTTCTTTTTACTAAATTGCTCTTTCAGGACTTTAAATCCAGTAATCTTAAAATAAGGCATGAACATTTATAGTTTTCTTGACCCGTTTACTATCCCACCAGTTTATCTATTTCGATGACACCAGCAATAGGTATGTAAGTTTCCCCGCAGCATCATCAGCCTCAGGCTTTATTTTGCCTTTCTTTTTTCTGATTTCTAACTTCAAAAATTAATAAAATTACAAATTAAACTCGAGATTGAAACATGAGGTTAAGGCTCTCATAACATCCAGCTATCACTGGCAAGATCAAATTTATTGTTTATTACATGGAACAACAGTTAACATAAACGGGCCTGCTTTAGGCAGAAGTACAGCAGAACCACATCTTGATGGGTAGTTCCTTGCTTATACTCTCTGGTATCTTTTATCTTTTCAATTTATAAATTTGAGTTAGGAAAATTTGAGACATATACAAAAGTTGAAAAATTAATACAATAAATGTCTATATACTCTGCAAAATTCACCAACTATAAATATTTGCCACATTTGCCCTAGTGTGTGGTCTTGCTCTTTCTGTGGATACACATATAGACAAATATGATGTGTATACACATATATTTTATAAATTTTTGAATTTTCTGTTGGACCCTTTTAAAATATGCTGCAGATACCATGTCCCTTTTCTCTAAATACTTTAACATAGCTCTCATAAAAATAATCACTCAAGCAAGAAGAGTTTTAAAGATAGTAGTCAAAAATTAAACAGAGAATTGAAAAGAAATGGTCAGGAATTTAGCAATAAAGTCACTAAATAAAGTAGTTTAATCAGTTCAGGAGTTTATGTTTTTTGCCTTTAGCAAGGGAATATACATATGTACACATAACACACAAGCATATAACATATAATTTGTTGTGATAATACACGACAGCCATTCACTTGTTACTATACCATTATTAAACAGTGAAAAGAATACACTCTCTGTGAACACTATCTGTGAAGAGAGATGTTTCCATACCATGGGAGTTACACATTAAATACTACAGGAATGTACCAGACTACTTCACTTATACTAATTTAGATTCCTATACCCATACAGAAAACATTTTCTTAAAGGTTAGTACAGAACTACATCCTTCCTAATAAATGATTTTTTAAAAGTTCAATGATATGCTCATAAGTGGCTAGGGAAGACGTTTTGCTCAAGTCTGTAGAAAGGTAAACAATCCTAGCAGTACAACCTGATAATTTCCAATGTGATCAAGTACGATATTCAATACATTTCAGGGTGTTTGGTCTTCAATCTTTTTTTTTTTCTGGAGACAGAGCCTCAAGCTGTCGCCCTGCGTAGAGTGCCATGGCATCACAGCTCACAGCAACCCTCAACTCCTGGACTTACGCGATTCTCTTACCTCAGCCTCCCGAGTAGCTGGGACTACAGGCACCCACCACAAAGCCCAGCTATTTTTTGGTTGTAGTTGTCATTGTTTGGCAGGCCCAAGCCAGATTTCAACCCTCCAGGTCTGGTGTATGTGGCTGGCACCTTAGCCACTTGAGCTACAGGCACCATCCACTACAATCATTTTTTACGTTTTAAAAAGGAGGGTGGCTCCCCATAGCTCAGTGGGTAGGGCGCTGGCCACATACACCCAGGCTGGCTGTTTAAACAGGGCCCACGCCAGCTGAACAACAATGATAACTGCAACAAAATAACAGCCAGGCATTGTGACAGGTGCCTGGAGTCTCAGCTACTTGGGAGGCTGAAGCAAGAGAATTGCTTAAGCCCAAGAGTTTGAGGTCGCTGTTAACTGTGACACCATGGCACTCTACCAAGGGAAACTTAATGAGGCTCTACCTCAGGAAAAAAAAAAAAAAGGTTTTAAAAAAGAAATTAAAATCAGATATTGAAACCCTGAAGCATTTCCATGAAACACACAAATTGAAAATTATCAAAATAAATGATAAGAAAATCCATAAAGAGAAGATCTCTTTAGTTAGGCTATCAGGAAGTAGTGTCAAACTGTGTCACTTGGACTGAAGAGTTAGAGAGGGCTTGATCCTCGAAAGAAATTAAAATGCTCTTACCAGAAAATTGAATGTTCATTGAATACATAATAGTTCAAAAAAGTGTCCCCTACATGTTCTTAGTAATCTATATTAAGGAGCTGGTCCACTGTCCCAAAGACCATAACCATCAGTGGAATAGTCAAACAATCCTGTTCCCTACTTCTCTCCTCACATTCTGGGCTGTTGATTTATCAGAGCCCTTCTCTACTCCTGTCTTAATTGTATTCTTCACTATATTCCTCCCTAAGGTTACAAATACTCAGTTTCTCATTCGTCTTCAAAACAACACTTTGTTTTGATATTCTTACTACCTAATACTGTCATATATCCTTATTTATAACCACTAAACTTCTTTTTTTTTTTTTTTTGGATAGGGGATCCTTTATTTTTTAATTTTTTTTTTTAATTCTTGGGGATTGATTGAGGGTACAAGAAACCAGGTTAATACTGGTTGCATTTGTTGGGTAAAGTCCCTCTTACAATCGTGTTTTGCCCCCAAGACCCCACCCCCCTCTTTCTGCTCTTTCTTTCTCCACCCCTCCCTCATTCTTTCTCTCTCTGCTCTCTCGTTCCCTCATCCCCACCGTGTCATTAATTGTCCTCATATCAAAATTGAGTACATGGGAATCATGCTTCTTCATTCTTGTGATGCTTTACTAAGAATAATGTGTTCCACTTCCATCCAGGGGTAATTATATATTTTATATATAATAGTTTTATTTATAAATAAATACTTATAACTCTAAACTCCTATTTCATATATAATTTTTTATATATGCTATTTTATATTCTTTGATCTATATATCCCCACTTCCTGCCCATACTGACCACAGTTTTATTCTCTGTCTCTGTGTATTTGAGTTTTTTTAAAAAACATTCCACATATAAACAAGATCAAATAATTATTTTTCTTTCTCTGCCTTATTTCCCCTACATAATGTCTTCCAGGTATATCTATGTGTGGCAAATGGAATTTCCATCTTTTTAAAAACCTACTAATATTCTATAGTGTATATATAATAATTTTCTTTATCCATTGGGTTGTTGATGGGCATTTTTCCGTAATGACTGTGGCATTCTACATTCCCACCAACAGCACACGAAGGTGCCATTTTCTCCTCACTCTCTCCAACATTTACCTCTTGATGTTTTCATAATAACCATCCTCACAGGGGGAAGTAATATCTCATAGTGGTATTAATTTGGATTTTCCTGATGATTAGTGATGATAAATGTTTTTTCATATAGTGTTAGTCATTTGCATGCCTTTTGTTCAAGTCCTTTGCCCATTTTTTAACCAGGTTGTTTGTGTTTGTGAGTTGTAAATTTTCTTCATACATTTTGGATATTAACCTCTTATCAGATAACGTGGCTTGCAAACTTTTTCCCCCAGTCCACAACTTGCCTTTTGATTTTGTTAATTGTTTCCTTTGCTGTGCAGAAGCCTTTTAGTTTGATGTAGTCCCATTTATTTATTCTTACTTTTGTAGCTGGAGTTTTTGGTGTGATATTCAAAAAATTATGGCTAAAGCCAGTGTTAAGGACCTTTTTTGTCCTCTTCTATGAGTTGTATTGTTTTAGATCTTACATTTATATGTTTTATCCATTTTGAGTTTATTTTCATTGTGTGGGGTAGGTAAAGGTCAAATTTTATTCTTGTTCATGTGAAAATCTAGTTTTCCCAGGACCATTTGTTGAACAGACTATTCTTTCCCATATGTCTTCCTAGTGCCCTTGTCAAAAATTAGGTGATTTATTTCTAGGCTCCCTATTTTATTCCATTGGTCTATGTTTCTGTTTTTATGCCAGTACCATACTGTTTTAATTATTCTAGCTTTGCAATATGATTTTAATCAGAATGTATGATGCCTCCAACTTTTTATCCTCTGTATTGTTTTAGCTATTTGACTTTCTTTGTAGTTTCACACAAATTTTAGTGCTTTTTAAAAATTTATTTCTATGAAGAACACCACTGGATTTTTGATAGGGATTATTTTAAATCTGTGTATTGCTTCGAGTAGCATGGGCATTATAGATGACCCTCTCAGAAGAATCTCACATATATTTCTGGGCATAGTAGACAGCTGTCATTTATTTAGGAATTTGTGGATGTAACCTTGGAAAAATTACTTTATTTCTCTGGATTGCAATTGTATCATCTGTAAATAGAGAATGGATTATGTAATTACAAATGTTCATTCAAACTCTAACACTGTTTGGATTTTTTTGATGATTTCTATGAGAAATTGAATCACAAAATTATTTGGAAGTAGTTAAAGTAAAATATCAGGATTTCATTTTTTGTAGGGGGGCCTTTATCATCTTTGGAACCAAGAGCAGATTTAAATTAAACATAAAGCAAATTGCTAGCAATAATTGAGTTCTTATCATGTTGAAATATGTTGAAAGCTTCACATGGATTTTCACTCCTAAGAATACTTTATATGTGGCTTATCCTGGACCTCTTAGAGAAAAATTTTATACAGAGCTTTTAAAATATGTTGAGTAGATCATGAGTGGCATTTGTGTAAGGCCTCAAGACAACTGCAAAATAGTTAGTTGGTGAAGAGATGAACTACAGTTCTCTAGCCAGTAGAAATGAAGCCAGTTTCAGATGAGAGAGGAAATTCAGTTTCATTGTAGAGTTAATTACATGGTTTTTTAATTACTAAACCATGACTTTGGAAAATATATTGCTTTTCACATTTATTAATGTTATTAATTCCTTTCTTTCATCATCAAATAATCTTCCCAGAGAATGACTGTATAATTTCCCACTGTATGAGGATATTCCAATTGTTTGAGCATTTCCTGATAGTTGGGCATTTAGTTCTTTTCCAATTTAAATTTTCTGTCATTATAACAAATGCTTCCGTAACCATCCCGGTAGCTGAACTTAAATGAATATTCTGAAAATAAAGTCCTAAAAATGGAGTTTTTATATATTAGGTCATACAAATTTTTGTTACTTTGATCTATATTAATAAACTGCCATCTGAACATGCATGTCATGATCTGTTCCAACCAGCAGTGCATGAGTATGGCCTTGCCTCATTCTGTCAGTACTCATTGTCAAGTTTAAAATAATTCAAACAGTTTAACAGTTTAAATTAAAAAATTATTCCCATGACTTGGCTGCTCCAAATAGCATCTTTATCAAGTATATGAAAGTATTTCCTTCCTTTCTCTGGTTCTGAACTTGTTAATCTTAATGACCCAACTCCACCCCTTCAACCTTACTGAACAGTTTTCAGTATAATAATGTACTTCCGCCAGCCAAGTCACTGACTACTAAATTCCAGCTTTTCGTTTAGAACTGCTGAATTTTAGATTTGCTGAAACTGTTTACTGTCTGTCTAGACTAAGTAGTTAAACTAACTATTCCAAATGTGTTTGGTCAAGACTTACTCATTCTCAAGTCATGCTGTTTTGTTTTTACAAATGTCCAAATATTATTTATGAAAAATAAGCACTATATTTTTCCTTCACACTTGCCCCCCTATTTGTGGAATCTACACATATGGTCACGGAAGATTCCATCTTCCATAAATATAGAGCTCGAATTTCTCTCTTCCGTGGTATGTCGGGGAAAGTGTACTAAACCTTGAATACTTTAATTTTTAATGCCTGGAAAATGAAATGCCACATGACGCTCCATACTGTGTCTAACCCTGAATAGCAAATTTACTTCTGAGAGCTCTCTAAGTGGCAGACCTTATCCTAGGAGCATACAATTCCCCACTTGAAGGACCAGAGCATGCAAGCACTTCCCTGGGAGGTAGATTTGAGTTCCAGCTTTGGTTGTGTGACTGTATTCACTTTTTACTGGGCCTCACTTTTCCTCAACTGAAAATGAGGGAATTGAGTTATATTCTCTATTAAGACTTCTTTCATCTTTATGGTCTTCTCCAAAAATCCCTAATTCCCAATGAAAAAGGGAATTTTTAGACATCATGTTCTTTTTAAGGTATCAGCTACAAAACAATGAGGGTTGCCCCCAAATTTAAAAGAATTCTCAAATCTTTGTGTACCTATATATTTCCTATGTATTTCCACAAATCAAATATTCTACTATTAATATTATCACGAAGGAGGTCTACAAAAATTGGCCAACACTTAAAAGAACTACTTTTCCTATTAAAAAAATAAATAAAAGGAAACCATGACTCTAAAAAAGAAAAAAAGATTAAGAAATGTCAGGGCACAGCTATTAAATACAATCAGGGAAAATTGTATCAAAATTAAAAGCCCTCCTTCTGACTGCCCAGAATATTGACTGCACTATCTATTCTGGCACTTAATTATACTCAATTGAGAGCTTTTCTCCCCATGTAACAAACTCAATTGCCTCAGAGCCAACCAGCAACACAGATGACTGAAGCACGCTGACTTCTATTCTTTCAAAATTGGTGTATGCTGTGTGGAATTAGAGGCAAGAATGATCTTCACTTTCACAAAGAATTATGCTTTCTCCCATTTTCATGACACATTGAATACCATGGGTCTACTTTTGGTTGTAACTCTTTTTTATGTAAATATCTCTGAAAGCAGCAATATCCCTCAACACTTAGAAAACAAGGTATAGTACAGATGTAAAAATATAATGTATCTTGTGTACACGAATGATAAATGGTGACTGCTCTATTTAGAAAGACAGGAAGCGGGAGGCTGCAGTTTAAGGGTGAGGGTTCACCCTGTGGGGAGGGGAAGACTCACCCCCCCCTTTGACTCTGGCCTCGCTGGCATGCAAGCCCACTACTGTGAAATGTTCTGGATATTTTGTTTGTTTGTTTGTTTTGTTTTGTTTCTGTTCTGGCTATTTTTTGAGAAACACAAACTTCTCATTTTTAGGTGGAAACTCCTGATACTTTACCTATTGTGTTTGATTTAAGTATTGGGTGAGCCAAATAAAATATGTTATATATCTTTGTGAGTCAGTTTGGAAGAAGAACCTTAATGAGAAGAATGAGAAGGAAATCATCTGATTGAAAGAGGTCTCATCTTAAAACCAAAAAATAGAAGTGAATAGAGCATGAAGAAAAATAATTGATAGACGTTGATGATTTTTACTGTGGTAATCATACAATGTGTGGATACATCAAATCATCATGTTGCACACCTTGAATATGTACAGTTTTTATAATAAGCTGGAGGGAGGAGTTTGAAGTTATTGAAGACACCCAAGCATACCTTGGACATGCGCCAATGCACTCACTCAAGGGAAACTCTTCTCAGTACTACTGTGTAATAACAAGCACTAAGATATACTGTGAACTATATTCTAGATACTGGGCTAGGGCTTTATAATGTTAATTTCATTTAACCCCAAGGTCACACAGTTTGAGCCTGATTTGGGCCTCAAACACACAGCCTCTATGCTCCCCTTCCTCGAAGCCACTTGCCAGGGGAAGGGAGTAGAATGCGGTGTCTTACGGGTTTGTTGCAGCCCCAGTGAAGAGCTCTGGGCCTCAGCTGCCCTCAGAGATAGGCTCCTTTCTCTGTTGAAAGACCATTTGGTCAGTTCAGTTTACATTTTTGCAAAGTTTAGTGAGGCAATTAGTCAATATAAAAATAAAAAACGAGTGAACAATAATAACATAATTATGCCTAAAAAATAGATGGCCTCCACTCCAAGTCAGTGTCTTCATCCAGAGCAGGGGTGACACAGGAGGAGAGGCCCCTGCTGGTTGCCTGAGGAGAAGAGCCCAGCTGAGGAAGAATGGCCCTGGGATGGAATTTGTGACTGAGAGGAGATTTTCACCAGGCCCACTTCCTCTTTCTAGGTACACTAGACAATTGCATCGCCTGCTCTGTGAAGTCACACAGTTCTATCTAGGCTGACTCCTAAAATCTCCTGGAAGATCCCAGCTCACACCTTGATAGCAGCTTTTTAGCAGAGTGGGAAATGAAGGACCCCAACATGGCAAAGCCATAGGAGGAAGGAGCCTGGATTCCTGAGTTACCACAGGAAAGGTCATTTGGGGGAGGGGAGTCATCTATAAGAGATGCTGACCCAGACTGGGCTATGATGTAAACGAGAAAGAAAATTTGTGATTAACCACTAAGATTTGGCAGCTGTGTATTAAAGTAGCTAGCAAATACATCTCAATAGAGTTGCCAGGAGAATTAGAGTGGTTTCCTCTATGCCTGTGGTTCTCATCCTAATGCCATGATGTATTTTCATTGTTACAAAGGAGTCTCAACCCACAGGTTGAGAACCACTGCTCTATGCCTAACCAAAGACCTAGTTTGCAGAGTCTTTTTTGTTCTTCAAATAATGAAAGACCTTATTAAGGGGATCTCCAAAGGAGGCTCCACATAACCTGCCAATAATCCCTCTACATACATGAAGAGTCACATCACCTACTGAAATTCCAGATAAATTCTCCTGATCACAGGCAAGAACACAGAATACCTAAAAGAAACCAGTAAGTGGCCAGGAGTCTAGCGATACCTAAGGATATGCTACAGGTTCAAACTCATCAGAGAAACTGGGCTGAAGACACTGTTCCCCCTGATGAGAGCTTGGGCAAACTTTGATGACTGTAAGCCCGTGGATACCCAGAGAAATGAATGTCACAGAAGCTCCTGCCAAGAGGAAAGTTTGTACACCCAGGATTTTTGTTTCAGATGCCACACAAATCCAAAAGGAATTTTTTTAAAGGACTACTAATACAAAACTATTTGATCAAGATGTAGTACTTTAAAATATTTGTATGATCAGAATTGTTTTTGTCTTTGCCAAAAAAAAAAAAAAAAATCAGATAATTCCCAATGATGTATGATTTTTCCTTAGCAAATAAGATGAGGAAGAAGTGTTATTATTATTATGTTATGTTATTATAAGAAAAACTCTCTGTCACTGCAAGCAATTCTTCCCCTATGAGTTTTTTCTCCACCCTTATGTGGAGATTTTGCCAGCAGCATTTTTGTCATGTCTGTCCTCAGTTCTGGAACCAGAAAGGAGCAACTTCAAACTGGAATTAAGCTTCGTCTGTGCCTACACCAGGTCGTCCCTGCAAATTGGATTTAGGAAACTTCAGACTAGAACTGATCTCTACCTTGCCACAGATGAATAGGGTGGATTTATCATTTGTGAAGCTCAGTTGTATGAGCTATAGTTAGGAGATTACTTTTCGTAAAGACCCTCGTAAAAACAGGAAGATGAAAAACATGCTGTTTTCACCTTTGTATTCCTAGATGATTTGTTGGTGATAAGAGTTAGGGATATTTTCAAGGAAAATCAAGAAATAAATTATTTTTCTACTCCTCGTTGAAAAGTTTAGATTTAATTTATGCCTCTTGCTGAAGTCTACAATAGTGCACTTAGGGAAGAAAAGCTTTTTTTTCCCAAGCCAGGAAACTTAAACTCTTTTAGTCTTTTCAGTGAGAGCAAAAAATGTACAGCTTGCCTAACTCACCTATTTAAAAAAAAAAAGTAATGGAAAAAACAGTGACCAATAGTAGCAAATTCTGTGGGAAGTTATATGCAGAAGTTTGAGCAACAGGATCTGGGTAATTCCATTTGCACCTTAATAAACACATGTATAGAAATACAAGGTCTGTCCAGAAACTATCCAGCCATCTGCTATAAAAAATGGAGACATTTATTTGAGAATAAATGATAATTTATGTCTTTAAATCTAAATGTTTGAAAAAATATGTCAAAAATATTCTTGATGACAATATGTACCTCTATACCTTATGTGGGTAACTATACAACAAATAAAATAAATTAGTAATGACAAATCTAAACAAAGAACAATTTGTAATTAAGAAAACAAGAGTAGCACCAAATAAAAACAAACAGCTAAGTATCACCTTGATGGTAACTTCTGCCCAGAAAACGCAGAGCTCTAGCCACTCACGTATGTGGATGGCAATGGGACTTCTGTTGTTCAGCCAGATATTACAAGGAAACAGGGCTTCTTAGTAAAATACCAAATTAAAGCCCGCAATAAGCTCCAGTGATGTACTAATTTTGGTTTGTAAATACTTATATTGAATGACCCTTAATAACTCACATAAATAGCTCTCAGTCATCCATAAAAATTAAACTCTATGGAATTATGTGCACCATTTGCCTCCTAAAGACCTGGCCCCTTTCTCAGTCCATTAGGAAGCTGCTCACAAGTGACAAGTGGGCCGGGGCAGCACTTGCAGAATCAAGCCTGATGAGCCCATGACCTTGACCATCAACCAGGAAGGAGCCAGACTTTCAGGGAGGTAGGCCTGGGAAATGGTCAGTCTTAGTTATGTTGAAGCAATAGATTAGAAGCTACAGTGGGAACTTCCTGTGTGTCCCTCAGTAAGGTTATGTTGTGTAGTCATTGACAATACTAGAATAGAGACTCTCCAGTGTTCTTCCACTGAATTATCGCCTTAGTGATAGTCAGAAAAATTTACAGCTCAAGGAATCAGAGATGAGTTCTGGACTGATCCTGGAAAAGCCAATCTTAGCTTTCCCCTTCTTAGCTTTGTGACCTTTGATAAATTAGTTGACCCTTCTAGGCTTTAGTTTTCTCTGCAAAATGGAGATAACACTAACAGTTTCTACCTATAGGGTTCTTATGAGGATTAAATAACATAATCCAGGGTTGTTAAACTGTGGTCCAATGGCCAAACCTGGCCCACCTGTAAGTAAACTTTTATTAGAACAGAGTCCCAGCCATTCTTTAAGTAGTCTACAGCTGCTTTCACACTGTAGCAGGAGAGTGGCGTAGTTGTGATAGGAACTGCATGGCCCTCAAAGCCCAAAATATTTTGTATCAGGATTTTCACTCAAAAAATATTCCCATTCCTGATATTATCCTGGTCCATTATTTTGTACAACTCCTAGCATATAAACACTTTGCTACTGTATTCTATTCAAAATTTGCTGACCTATAAAAATCAACTTGAGAGTTATACAGAAATATGAAGCAGAACAATTAAAGATAAAAATTTGATTCTGACACCAGGTTCTCAGAAAGCTTAGTTCCAAGGAAAAGTTACCCCGAAATATAAACATATAAAATTGTTAGGAACAGAACTACTTTGACTGAAGCCATTGGTGGGGTCCTGGAAAAATACTTCATCATCCGTATATAATTGTGTAGGTGCTTCTTACAACCTGTGGAAATTGATTGAAAACAAAGTTTAAAGTGTGAATGCCAGGTGGCTTTTTCTTTGCTTCTCCTGTGCTTTTTTACTCTCATCTATATCTCTACAAAGTCACAAAAGCAACTAACAGTAACAACATAAGGTAACTAAATTACTAACATCATTTGTTGAACAAATGGAGCTAAACCAGATGAATTCTCAAGTCACTCTGGCTTCATAAAGTCCTTCTTCCACCTCATATTTTATATTCCATGCATTTCCAAAGGGACTAATTTGCAAGAAAAGAGATGGACAGACATAATTCTTGGGAGTAGACTCAGAAAAACTTGACACCTGGCAAGTATTCTATACTGTGAAGCGGCCACTTAGCTGAACCCAAGCTAAGGACTAGCTAGCAGGAGACGATAAAGAGGAAGGTTGAGCACCCAGAAGGCCAGGAAGACAGGAAATGTAACTGACTATTCTTCAAAGCCAGTTACAAGTATCAGCAACGCTACTCTTGAGGAATGCACCTGCCCTACTTGGCGGTAGATGAGGAACATCTTTCCTACTTGGGGAACAGATGAGGCAGCCTGACAAAGTAAAGTCACCCACAAGAACATAGTGTTTTGTGTTGTCTAGAACATACTGACTTCAGCTAGATAAGCCTAAATTGGCTTCCCTTATAGCAAGAACTGCCTGCTGCTAGTATTCACGCCAATATTGGTTCCCTCATAGTGCAATATGATATTTACTCCCAGACCAAGTCAAGATCTAAGATAAGAATGAGATCTTGGCAAACTAGAAATGAACACAAAGTTTCTTTTATCTGAACTTCCCTATATTTTTCCCCTTCATCCATAGGCAAAGTGCTCTCTTGTGCTTGACAGGTACTCTTGAACTTGGATATGTCCTTGGGAAAAATATATGTATAATATATATAGTCTTGTTCTGTTCATATAATTTACATCGATAGTATAGAGTCATAATTGCCATGCTATTTGCTGTTTTTGTTTTCACTCAAATATGTCTTATTAAATTCTACCCATTTCTGTGGGTAAATCTAGTAAGTTCCTCCTAAGTGCTGCAAAATATTCCATAGTATATATTCACTGCATTTTTATTTATGATTTTTATAATTTGGCCTTCAATTCCCTGTACCAAAATAAGCACTGTGATAAATGTACCTCATATAAGTTCTCTTGGGATCCTGTCTAAGAATTCCTTAATGCTATATACCCTGGAATAGACTGGTCACAGGACATATGAATACTTAGTTTGACTACATATTCTTAGATTTTTCTAACAAATAGTAAAGCATTTTTGCTATTCCCCTGGCAGTGCAACGGTCCCATTTTCTATCTCTGCCAAAATTTGACATTACCAACTTCTTAATCTTTGTCAGGCTCCCAAGTATAAAGCAATAACCTAGTTCTTTTAATTTGCATTTCCCTGAATCAATGAATTTGAGTGTTACTTCATGTACTTGAGTTCTCCCTTTTGTGAACTGCCTATTCATATACATTGTTAGATATTTCTCCAGTTTTTTTCTTACTATTTTCTAGTATGTTCTTACATCTTTTAGGTACCAGACTCTTTAGGTATCTCCCATCATGTTATCATTAGGTTAACTGAAGAATCCTTAATTTTATACGATCATATTTGTTAATGTTTTGCTTTACAATTTGTATTTTATTGGGTCCTTTATTAAGAAATATTTTTGCCAGGCACAGTGGCCCAAATCTATAATCCTAACACTCTGGAGGCTGAGGGTGGTGGATTGCCTGAGCTCATGAATTTGAGACCAGCTGAGCAAGAGTGAGACTCCATCTCTAAAAAAATAAAAAAATAGCCAGGCTTTGGGGTGTGTGCCTGTAGTCCCAGCTACTTAGGAGGCTGAAGCAGGAGGATAGCTTGAGTCCAAGAGTTTGAGGTTGCTGTGAGCTATGATGCCACAGCATTCTAATGAAAGTGACAAAATAAGACTGTCTCAAAAAAAAAAAAAAAAAAAGGAAATCATTTCATACCATTAAGTCACTAAAATGTTGCCCTGTATCTTCTTCTATTGGTTTCATAAGTTTACCTTTCTCATTTCAGTCTTTAATCCACCCAGGGGCCATACTTATATGAGACCCTTTAGATTTGCTTTTCACCATACTGTGGGGCAGTTTTCTTAACACATCTGTTCATCAGTCCATCCTGGGGAGAGGTAAAGTGAGAAACGTGGATGTGGCTTGGCCTGGGATACCAAAATGATCCCTCTCTCCCTGGTTATAGGGCATGATGGAGTGATTTGTGAGCTTGATGGTAGACAAGGGAAAAAGGAAGACTCTGGGGCAGTGGATACAGTCCTAAACATCTTCTTTGGCCCCTGTACTATAATCACTAATCCATGATTTATCTTCTATTGAAGATGGAGTCCTTCCCACATGGAGGATGGGAGAGAAAGGACCATGCCACCTGTACCACATCAGCCCTCATCACGTTAGCAGCTGGTGTCAGCCACACTGCTCATGAGTGTTCCACTCCAGCACATGCCCAGTGCATCTTAAAATCTCTTCCCTCACAAAATTAACAAGGTCCAAGGAGATACACAGATGGCACAAGTCATTAGGCTTTATCATGCCAAATGGGAGCAGAACCCATTCAAAGCTCATGCTCGCGGGGTGTGCCGCCTCCCACACTGGCATTCCCAATTGTATAACCTGAGGAAAGAATCTCAGGTCTGCCTCTGGACTTGGCCTCAGAGATGGGGCATCCCGGCCTGCCTGATTGGCCAGGCTTTGGGCAGATTTGACCTTACACTGCATACTTCAAACTCACTACTTTTGTTGAAAGAAGGTTTTCTATCCCTCGTCTCTTCTCACCAGCCAACACCTTCCCTCCCACCTTTCCAAAGCTGCATACCACTAGCCTTCTGCTGTGACTGCTCCCTTAAATTTCTCACTCATCCTGGAAGTTCAGAAATGATTTCCCAGGGACCACAATGAAGAAGGGTCTGCCCATTGGCCTATGTGCTGCCCCTGGCTTCTTTAACCCCCTTGGGTCTTAATAATTCATTCCTCCCGAGACATGCTGTTCTGTGGACCTCTCTGTTCCCTTGAGTTCATTCCCTGTGAAAAGTTGCTCCAGAGCCAAGTGCAGATTCCACTGAACTAAGTAGCTATGATTAGCAATGTTAGCAAGTACAATGCCCCCCTGAAAATTGGCCCTTTCTAGGCCCACAGTAACGTCAACCAGCTTCCTCAAATCTCAAAGAATTACCCTCTCTGTATTGAAAAATCCATCTGGCACTAGAAATGGAAAACCTAGGTCCTTCCAGGGAGGACAAACAGCCTCAAGACTCCTCTGTGACATTCACAACACCTTCTCCAGAACCTTCTTGCTCAGCCCATAGGTCTTACTCCGCATGGTGTTAGAATCTTGAACACCTGAAGAAAGGCAAGCCAGATGACCCAGACGGGAGGAAGGGTAACTGGATAAAAATCAAATTCAGGAAGGGAACGAGGGAGACTTTTCAGGCCATGCTTTGGGAAAGGGGCCCTGCTGGATTAAAGAAGAAAGGACAGCACAATTTTGGAGAGAAGATGGAAGAACTATGAGGAAGGTAGTGGCCTCAAGGAAAGTTCCTGAGAACCACAGTGCAGCCAACTGCCCTTGGAGGACAGAGGTGATATGAAGAGATAAAAGGGGGAAAGGATAGAACAATTGGGATAGTAATTTGATCTATATCACAATTTTACATAAGGCCAGCCCAATCACAAGATGAGATTTATATTCAAAACAGAATAGACTCAAAAAATGGTCAGCCCACTAAGAGGGTAGCTAGGTGATGCAAAAGACAAAAATTGTCTGGAGGTAGAGGGTCCTAACAATTATATAGCCACTTGTTAAAAAGTTCTGGCTTCTCTGCAATTTCTATAAAAGAAGCCCATATTGCAGCAGTTGGCTTTGCTGATTTGCTGCCTCTGGTTTCTAATTTAACTTCATTTTCAAAATTATTTCTATCATGGATATTCTACAGACTCTCAATGTATTAAAGTACACACTCATGCATAAACATATTTTTCTTGTGTTTTTTTATAGGTTAAAGCTAAGAAGATAAATAAATACTCATTTAACTTGACATGATACTGCAGAAACAGAGTGGAAAAAACTACAATAGGGGAAAACCAAGAACAGAGAATGTTGACTGTGTTCCAGATACTCTTTTAAGCATGTGATATACTCACAATATCAACTCATTGAATCTACCCCTAAGAACTGGCTACTATTTACGATGAGGTCATTGAGGCACATAAAGATTACAGAGGTCAGAGGGGGGTGGAGACTTCAAGGTACTGCGTCCAAGATTATGCAATGAAAAGAGGACAGATTTAGGAATGAAACGATGCACTCTGGTACCAGAATTCATCACTAAAACCATATTCTGCTATATTACCTCTTAAATGATGGTGAGTTACCGGCCCAGCAAAAATAAACAGTGACCTTTAGAACCTTTCCTGTGAAAAATTTACTGTGAAAGATTCTTCATGAATTAGCCCAAATAGCAGTCTAGCTGCTAAAGGCAAATATTTTGCTTGACTTGTTGCATTTTAAATACTAATAGGAGGAGGTGCATCGTCTGTTCCGACTGAGGGATTCTGCTCCCGTATTTCAATTGGTCCTCATCCTGGATAACTTCTCACTCCCCAAAGCACACAGACTGACAAGCTCAATGCACATTTACTGATAGAATAATAGGTGAAATTACACTGGCCCCGTAATGACCTCCTCTTTATTCTGAGTGCTTTTCATGATGATTATTCTTTTTGCTTTCACAGGGAACAAAATATATTGCCATAGCAAATGACCAACTCCCAAAGATGAAATCTCCAGGTGGCAGAGACAGTCATGAAAGCCCTGCTCCATGGCCAAGGTTACTGCAGACACTGGAAGGTGACAGGTTCTCTCAGAGTTCTCCTGATACCCAGGAAGAATCCTGCCAGGAATGATGAAACCAGGAGAGTTAACCTTAGGAGACAGAGGGTTCCCAGGGTCCCTGCAAGACAGCTGGTAACAAGCACAAATCCTCCCCTTCTGTAGACTCCATTGTTTTCTGCAGGCTCCATGTTCATAGTTCAAGTGATCACTACGATTGTCTTTCATGACCTATTGTGAAACCTATTAGGTAGGTTTCACGGAAGAGGTAAGAACAGTATCAATGGTTTACTTTCCAAAGACAAAATCTGGGACTCTGTGGAAGGGTATATAGTGATGTTGGAGTATTTGTATGGGAATTCCAAGTTGTGCACCTGACTCACTAAGTCAGCTTCATCGAAGTCTATAAGCTTACCATACCTCGGTTTCCTCATCTTCATTATAAGAACAGTTCCACCTGACTATTTGTTTTGCAAGAAGAATGATCCAATAAATAAATTAACATTTTGCCAGGGGAAGAAAATAACTTTTGCTATGAACATCACACATCTATTTAAAGTTACAATATGAAAACAATCAGTGTAGCTGGAATTTTCTCAAACACAAAATAGAATTTCCTCTTTTTATATCTAGATTCAAATCAAGTTCTATTCAACAAATGTGCAAACAAACATATTAGACATTAAAAACTCTGCAACACACATCATGTGTATGATTTCTGCCACCTGGTATTGTGCAAGCTCCAATGGAGAATTTCTGCTCAGCACTGGAGACATGGTGGCATTCTCCCTTGACATAGTTTGTTTTGAGGACAATTATACAACATTGGTTCACTTTAAAAGGTGGTTACAAAGAACTGCATTTTCCCTTCTTTAACTATAACCCATACTTTGCTTCCATTTATATCCATAAGGTTCATTCCCTCTAACTCATGAGGCACAACAATGAGAACCATAAACCTGACTGAAAAATTGGCCTTACTGAAGGTCAGAAAGACAACTTGATTATTTTGCTATTTTTTTTTTTTTTTGTAATTTCAGATTAATGTGAGGGTACGGATAACTAGGTTACAATCTTTGCATTTGTTAGGTAGAGTCCTTCTTGAATTTAATTTTTAAATTCAGTCAATATAGTCCCACTTTTCAGCATAGATTGCAGGAATACCCTTGTTTCTCTCTAAGCATAGATTTTCCAGGAGTATAATAGCTATGAATAAGTCACCATGAAATAAAAGCAAAAGATATGAGTCGCTGGCCCCATCATTTCATAAGGGCACACATGGATTAACGTGAGATGACTAAAATCAATAACTAGAGTGATGGTATGATGGGGGAGGGAAAGAAATAAAATTTCAATTCTAAAAAACCTTGTTCCAGTAAGTTCTAAGTGTACCTCAGACTGCATACCAGTACTTGATTTTTAGCACATAAGTCACTGTGCAAACTGGCTTCATTAGACTTCAGCTTAAAAGACCAAGCTCTGATAAGCATTCCTTTATCTGTGATTGGGTAACCACACAGCAAGGACACACAAGGTCATAGTCATTGCAACCTGAAGTCTCCCACCCACCTCTGCAGAGGAGTTCAGGGACTTTTGTGAGCTATCTCATCTCTCTTTTCAGAAACAAAGAGTGATTCATTTTCACCTTTCAAGGACCAAAGTCTTTATAAAAAGTCTCCCAATAATACTTTAGCTAAAATATCTCAACTGTATAAGACTCAGGTATAAAAAGTACATTTGACTATATGTTTTAGGAGATTAAATGCCTTACCAAGGAGAGTAGATATAACCTAGGGAAAAAAAATAAATTTACTCTACACTACTCTCCACCTGTAAACTCCCTCCCAAAGAAGGTTCAATCCTGCATGAACAGTTAAAGATTTCCATGAAGTGTTTTGTAGTCAGAAAAATAAATGTATAACAAATTTCCCATGGGAACTGCTTATGATAAAATATTAAATAAAACCAATACAAATAAAATGTGTAAGTTATTAACTATACAGGCTTGGAAACAAAATGGAATTATGTTAGTTTACTAACATTGTCATAACTTGGTACCACAGACTGCATGGCTTAAACAGAAATCTATTTCCTCATAGTTCTGGCTGCTGGAAGTCCAAGATCAAGGTGTTGCCAGGTTGGCCCCTACTGAGGGCTGCGAGGGAGGATGCTCTGGGCCTGGCTCCTAGGCTTGCAATGGCTACTTCTCTCTGTGTCTCTTGTAGCACCTTCCCTCTGTAAGCTTCTGTGTCCCAACTGCCTCTTCTTATAAGCACCACAGTCACACTGGATTAGGGTCTCATTTTACCTCTTTCATGACCTTTCCAATTCTTATAAGCACCACAGTCACACTGAATTAGGGTCTCATTTTACCTCTTTAATGACCTTACCTTCAATTATGGTCACATTCTGAGGTGCTGAGAGTTGGGACTCTGGCATGAATACTTTTTTCATGGGAGAACACAATACACCCAGTAACAGGGACTAAACACACAGAGTGTTTTAGTGGTGGGAGGAGGGGCAATTTTCATTTTTCTCCTTAGTATGAGTGTTTCAAATATCATACAATAAGATACATTATTTTTATAGACAGAAAAAATAATATTTATTAAAAGACGTTTAAACTTACTAAAAATAAGTTAGCATTCTTGAGAAATAGCAAGTGTTTCCTTCGAAGCCCCATTCTTACTGAGTTAACTGCCAGGTATGTGACAAGGAATGACCTACTGCTCATTCGGGAGCCCATCATTGCCTGTGAAAGCTCTCAGCCTGCGCTACAGAGGCTCCAGCGCCTGCCCTTGTCCACCAAATCCCAGTGAAGGAGGCTGAAGGGCAGAGACCATTCCCCAAAGTCAGATCAACCCCTGTTCACCACCCCTGCCACACATACTCATTTTCCCCAAGTTCCCTGAGCAGATAAGAATTCAGGACAGATGTCACGAGTTTCTGGGAGGATAAGGACACTGTGTTCCAGCTGTGTCTACACACATGCGGCTGTTGGCCAAATGTCTTCTTTCAAATTCCTGCCACAGACACATATTTAGGTCACAAGTAAAAGATCCAAGGCCTTAAGGACAGCAGGGGAAGACTGGACTAATTCTGACCTACTTTTATCTAGGGGAACAGAGGAGTCCCAAAGGCCTGGGGACAGCTAGAAAGGAGTAGGAAAATCCCCTAACCCTATAGCAAGACCTGTCAATAGCAGATAGACAGTACTCTCCATAACCCAAGAATGCTGCTAATACCATGCTTTTAATCCTCAGGACAACCTATAAAGTTGAGTCTATTGTTTACAAATGAGGAAACAAACTCAGAGACGTTACTTGTCCAAACTGCACAACCAAAGAGTGGACGAGCCAGGGTTAGAGTCCAGGCTCATCTGCAGAGCTCTAGTCTGTAAGTTTCCAGGACCATATGCTCCACAAAGGCAGGAAGGCCTTTTCTATTCTCCTATGCCCCCTCTGGGGTCCACACCAGTAGGTATTTGCTAAGTAATGAAAGACCAAGACAATCAGCTTCATTTACTAAGAAGACACCATGCCAAATAAGGACTTGCCAAGCATTTTCCTCATCCTTACACTAACTTTTCAAAATCAGTGGTATTGCCAGGGGTCGAGGAACCCAGATGTCAGGCCCCTGTGTTCCCAGGTTCTTGGTTCTCGGTACTGAGTTGATGGAATGAATGAGCAGAGCAAGCAAGTGCAAGCAGGCAAAGTGCAAAATTTTTAGTAAAGACTAAAGCAGAGTATATGCCACAGAAGGAACAGGGCCAGCCCCTGAGAGTGAGGAGACTCTGAGTTTAACAAGATTACCCCTTTTGTGCAGACTTCCTCATATTATGGTAAGTAGGGGGTGGAATATTCATGATTTTTCTTGAGAAAGAGTGGAGAATTTTTGGAATTGGTAACCCTCCCCCTTTTTATTCTTGTAAGGCGATTTCTCGGGGTTGCCATGGTATTTATAAACTCATGGCGCTGGTGGGTATGATTTTTACTATGTTCATGAAGGTCCTTCATCTAGGGAGTTTAACTGTGAACATGCTCTAAAGACCCGGAGGCTTTGATTGTATCTCTGCTTTAAGGTTTCTCTACCGTTTTTTACCTCTTGGAGACTGCTCCCTAGGGTCCTAGTCAGGCTGTTACCAAAGCAACCCAAGGCAGTATGACCACATCTGTCTGCCCATGTCAGAAAGTCCTAAAGATGTTAATAAGTCCCCAAAACAGCCCACCTGCAAAACCTTGCACCTGCAACATCTTCATTAGTCCTGTTCCCATAACAACTCAGGCCAACCTGACCCACACCAATCCAAAATAGCATCCACCATCCACCCTCCTCCTGTCTAATTAACTGCCTAACCTAACAGTATCATCTTACTCTATTTGGCCTGCTATAACATAATACTATGAATTTCATAGTTTACAAACAATAAATTTATTCCCCATAGTTCTGGAACCTGGGAAGTCCAATATCAAGGTGCTAGCAGACTGAGGGTCTGGTGAGGGGCCGTTTCCTGGTTTATAAGGAGAGGCTCCTTGCTGCGACCTACCAGCACGGAAGACAAGCAAGCCTTCTGGGACCTCTTTCATAAGGGCACTAATCCCCTCTCTGAGGGCACCCCCTCTTATGACCTAACCACCTTACACCTCTTAATACCAATACCTCGGGGAGGGTGGGATTTTAACATATGAATTGGGGAAAACACAAACATTGAGACCATAGCAACTAGTATCTCCATTTTAGAGTCAAGATAACTGAGGCTTAGAGAAATTAAATATGCACATGGTTCTTAAGATTAGAAAATACCCAACAGCATAAGATTTTCTGCCTTCATAGAATTTATAATCAAATTGAAGATAAAGTACATCAGTCTACTATTATCTAAGCAGTTTGCACTGAGATCCAAATGAGAGATACAGGAAACACGTGATACAGAAGCTCAACACAAACAAATGTTACCAATTTGTTTGTGTTTTCTTGACATCTACATCATCACACATTAAGTTATCACAAAGCATTCCCTTAAGTAGAATCGGGAAACTGTGCGTCCACTCCCATTGCAATTTTGTTGGGTGGTGCCACCAGCCACCTCAGCCTGGAGAAGGGGGCAAGGTCAATTTGGAGTGGCTTGAGAGGTCCCAGCAGCCGGTCACCCCTAGGATATGTCCTTCCCCTAAACTCTGACATCCTCCCAGCATGCATATCACACCAAGTTGGTGCTAGCCTTCTCCAAACAACATCCTTTACAATGAAAATACCCAGGTAGGAGGAGCACATTCAATTTCTGGAAAGGAAGGGTGAAAATCAGCTGTATAGCCTAGAAAGCTGGGGATAAATTCATCCAACAAATCTCCATTTAACATTAACTAGATATTAAGGATATAAAAGAGATGAAGGAGAGTGAACAGGATGGGGGGGGCAGCTCCATTACAGCGGGGTAGGCAGACAAGGCCACAAAGAAGCACAAATTGCCTTCAGTGGGAAGAGCTAGAGCAGAAAGAAATAGGAAAACAGAGGGGAGAAGAGTGGGGCAGAGACTGAGCTAGAGGGCTCAGCAGACGCTCTCAGAGGGAAGGTAAGCTCAGCACTGAAGGATGAGGAAGAGCCGAACACAGGTAAGGAATGCTCCAGCCAAAGATAATGGCATGTACATAGGCCTGGGTAGGAAAGGGCATAAGGCATCCCCAGGGTAGCTGGAGCCTGGCAGCCAGCTGGTAGGACAGAACCGGAAGGTCAGGGTCTGCAGAGAGAGGTCATGCCTGAAAATAATCACAAACCCCGGGGGCGTATGTGCACAGACAAGCCCCAATAGAGGCTTTAGAAAAGTCACTCTGGCTGTTCCTTATAAAAGGGCTCATGGAGGGAGATAAAACAGATCAGAGATGGGGCACTGGGCTAGAATGGGGGGGGTGGACAGACCTGAGGAGGGGGTGGTGCAGGGCAGCAGGGCAGAGGGGACAAGGACTTGCAATGTATTTTGGAGGCACAATTATGAGGAGGGAGTTACTGAGCTGCAGAAGGGAGGCAGGATTCACCTTTCTTTTGTATTATTACCTATCCCAAGAATGTACCATGAGGAAGTCATCATAAGAGCTGTGCTCACCACACCCACACAAAGAAAACAAATTCCTCTGGACAATCTACAATTTGGGCACACCAAGAAATTCTTGAAAAGCATCCATTTCTTATAGGAATCTGACCCCATAGGGCAGAGATGCCTTTGTTTTCCAGCTGAATGGGATTCCTGGGCTTAAGAGCACTTCCAATGCCTTTCCCATCTCCCACAGTGGCTTTCCTGGTTGTTGAAGTGTATGATTATTTAGTGAAAGAAAGCTTAAAAGAGTGTGTAGAATATGACAACACCAAAATGAGCGGGACGGGGCAACAACAGTGAATATCTGGGTCCAGTAACCAAGTTACTCAGTAACACGACTTACCGTTGGAACACTGGGAAACATTAGCTGTTTAGAGAAACCTCACTCATAACATTTTAGCAGAGGAACAGATTTCCCATTGAGCAAAGCCTGCCAATCTGAAAACTTACATCTATGACATTCAAAAGTTATAGACAATATAGGATACAACATACAGACCAAAATTTACTAAAAAGATTAAAATGTCACAATTGCATGAAATTTGTTTTTGCAGGTCAGTTTACCATCTCATATTGTTTTCTTTCTTTTTTTTTTTTTTTTCTTTTTTTGAGACAGAGTCTCAAGCTGTCACCCTGAATAGAGAGCTGTGGCATCACAGCTCACAGCCACCTCCAATTCCTGGGCTCAAGCGTGTCTCCTGCCTGAGACTATAGGCACCCACCACAATGCCCAGCCATTTTTTTTTTTTTTTTTTTTTTGTCGTTGTTTGGCAGGCTGGGCTGGATTCGAAGCAGCCAGCTCAGGTGTACATGGCTGGCGCCTTAGCCCATTGAACCACAGGCACTGAGCCCATCTCATATTTTTCAAAGCAAAAACTGCCATGAGGAATCCCACTGTGTTTTCACAGCTCTCTGCAGCATCTGCACAGAAGTGCTTACGTAGACACTCCGAGCCTTTCGTGCACTCACAGGGGTGTCTGGCTTCCATGATGAGTAAGACTGTACAAGTTTAGAGACTAGGAAGCAGTGGGGCCACCCTCCTAGACTCCAGAGCACTGAAGATGCTCACAAGAACCGCGTTGGTTACGAGGTTCTTAGAGTCCCAACAGCCAGACTTAGTGGTGTCAAAAGATTAACAAAAAGGAAAAAAAATGGCAATGAGCATTTTAGAAGCAAAGAGAAAAGAACACAGGCCCAAAGAACTGGGAAACACACAGATATTCAAGAAGCAGAAGTCAGGGGAGCAGAGAGAAGCAGAGGAGTGGTCTGGAGAGGTGGAGGGCAGCAGTGTGCAGAAGGGACAGGGAGAATTCAGAGCTCACAAAGAGTAGGGAAGGCCACTCCCAAGAGGAAATATGTCGCTAGGCCCAATGAGAGACTGAAACGCTTGGGAGCAGTGACCAAGTTTCATGGTCACTACCACATTTACTGTGTGAAGAACAACTGCGCTTGGATGTCTCAGATCTGGCACTAACCTGATGGGCACTTCCACTTTGTCCTACCCCCTTGCACTCATCTAGGTCGTGAAGCTCCCAAAACAGTTCTTCTCAAACTTGACCCTTCTGTGATTTAAAAGAAGAGACAGAACAGTGTTAAGATCTCAGAAACTGGGTGGAGTAGGCATCTTCAATCTCTTCTCCACGTGTGTCGTTTAGAAATTTACTTAACATGCCTGGGCCTCAGCTTCCTTGTCTGTAAGTCAGAGGTAACAGCAACATCTATGTCACAGGATTCCAGTAAGGACTGAGTCAGAACAGAGATTGTTGACACAAGCTATGTGAACTGTTACTAGCAGAGATCTTTGATCCCAAATCCCAAATGTGCTTTATAAACTAATCAACATGGACGGATGGGGCTAACCTCAGTTTAGACTGGAATTTTGCTACCATCAGCCATTTGATAATCACACAAATTGGCACGAGCTCATTCCATGTCCATATGTTGCTGAGTCACACTTCCACTACGGGACCCCAGTCAATTTCCTTTCTCCTTTTGAGTTGGCCCCTCTGGCTCCAGCTTTGGAAGGGAATGAGGTCTTTGCTCAACGCAGAGGGGAGCAGAGGGAGAAGTCCTTGTTTGGTTCCCCCCAAAGTCAAGCTTCTTGCCTCCTGGGTTTTACTGTTAGGCTACATCAAAACTCCTCTGCATGCCTTGTGCCCCCCGCCCCATGTCCCACTGTGCCCACCCAGAAAGGCTGTGTGAGGTTCTATACTGCAGCACAAGCAATGCAAACACGCTGGCTTCGCCCTGATTGTCGGCACTTGTGCACACTGTCATTTGTGTTCACTATAAACAAACTACAGTATTTTCTTAGTAGTTTCATGAAATGAAAAGAAGAACCTGGGCTTTAATAGGGTAGAATCAAGTGAGTAGCTGGGGAAGAAAAGACATTACAAAAAGATTACTTTGGCAATAAAGAATTCGAAGCATCCTCCTGAAAGCAGTGTGAGGAAAAGATGAGCTCTCTGAGCAAACTCATTCACTTCTCGCTTTCAGGCCCTCCTTGACAAAGCCCAAGCAGGCTCCAGAAAGACACCAAAGCTCCAAGAAGGACTAAGCGCCCTCCAGGCAGGTTTACTTATGGCTATTTCCTCTAAGACTTTACAAATCAGCATAAAGTAGGGCCAGGACTTGGAAGGATCAGCATTCTTTTTAGATCTTCACTCCTTCTTAGTACAATCTCAGGTGAAGGCACCGCAGTGCTTGAGCGCCAGGGCCCACTGCACACATGCCTTTATGGGCTGTGTTTTGGGTGGGTTTCCCAGCCCAACCTCCAGCCTCAGTTTCTTCAGCCCACCCTTGAACTGGTCATGGCACACTGGGGAAGAGCCCAGGATCAAGAAACTGGCAGCCTGGGTCAAGTCCCTGCTCAGCCACTAACGGATGTGTAACCTTGAGCCCGTGATGTATCTTCTCTGTAGCCTGTTTCCTCTTCTGAACAATGAGGATCATAATAGTACCAGCTCATAAGTTCATTGTCAAGATCACATGAAATGAAGATGGCAAGCCCCTCTAATGGTGCCTGGAACAGCCAAGTGCTCAAGCTAGTAATGGTCATGGGAAGTATCCTAAGGGCACCCAGCTCTGTGCCCAAGAAACCAGGAATGCAGTGGCCTTCACACAACCCTGTCTTCCAGCATATGATACCTTAGATCCCCAAGGCCACCCAGCAGGGGGAGGAAGGATCCTGCGGACTCAGACTCTGAGTATCTGATCCAGCCAGTGTATCAGCCTCAGACACCCAGTGACTAAGGCCTTCAGTTTAAGGCTGTGTTCCCAACCCTAGCTCTGCATGTCCACCCCGTCTGTGTGACCGACCTTTACCAGTCTCTTGGCTCATTCTCCAGCACTCCTGCAGGCGCTGGGCTCCCTCCCTGCACCCTGGACTGCTTGCCCAGCCTTCCATCATGATTTCTGCCCTCCCCAAACCAATAGGACTGATGTGCCAGGGCTCCTTACAACACAGGGACATTTGGACTCTCGGCTGTTACCAAGTGGTTGGGGGCAGGCAGGGTATTGTAGGAGAAGGGAGCTTCTGTGTGGAGACTCACACTTTCCTCCTCCCCAGAGTCTTTCAGCCAGGGCCCGGAGTAGGTAGGTTCCACATCTCACAGTGATATGCCACACCCTGGCACCTCTTCATGGTCCTCTTTGATCGTCCCCCTTCTGACTCCAACACCTCCCTGCACACCTGGCACCCAGGCAAGTGACACTGGCACCCCCTGGGCAGGCAGTGAAGCCTCAGTCTTGCCTCCCTGCCCATCTCTCAGCAATGCCTCCCCAATGTCCACAACTTGTAGATTATAACTTTACTTTGGTAGGATGTCAAGGTAGATGGGCCGACGGGTCACTGGAAATGGTCATCTGTAACTCACAAGAGAAAGAAAATACTTGGTAATCCCAGGCAAAGAAGGGCTCTGTGCTCGCCTCATGCCCCCATCTCCATGCTTCCTTTCCAAATGTTACATAAATTTAAAAGGTGCTTTACTTAGGGACGTATTACCAATTATTACAGCCAAATTAGGGTAAAATAGAATTTGCTTTGGGATGGCTCCAGTGTAAGTAAACCCACAAGGTTACAGCTAGCTATCCACAAAGTGAGGGCTAACCAAAATATAATAGCAAAAAAGCTTTTTAGGGCAAAAGGAATGTAAAAGAGGAGTTGTCCACACTGCAACTTTGAAACAGGCCTTTTTTATGTTGAAATTAGCACAAAGTTTACTTAACATCCACAGTGCTACATAAAGAACCATTGAGAAAACACCAGGGGCAGCTGCAAAAACGCAGGGAAGGGACAGCAGGCAGGACGCCGGCTCAGCTCTCTGCATTTGGTGCGGAGGCCCTGCAGGTGGCCCGCACAGGACGGAAGACCCAGGACACCAGGACAGTGCACTAAGAGCCAGGGTAACAGTGCGGGGGTGGGGGAGGTGACACACGGGCAGGAAGCTGAGACCAGCGCGACCGCAACAGGCAGAGCCACCCTTCGTGGCACTGAGCCTGCATGGGGTCGCAGACTGACCAGAAGGGCCGCTGGGCGCCCAGCCAGGCATATTCTTCTTAGCAAAGTATCTCAAGAATGGAAGAAAAAGTGTCCAAAGTACTCAGCCCTACTATGAAACTAATTTATAGCTTTCATATGAAAGCTATAACCCAATTACAGCACAAGAATATGGGGAAAGGGGAAAAGAGAAAGGGAGGGGAGGGGAGGGAAGAGGATGGGCGGAGGGAGGGTAATGGGTGGGGCCACACCTATGGTGCACCTTAGAAAGGTACAGGTGAAACTTACTAAATGTAGAATATAAATGTCTTAACACAGTAACTAAGAAAAATGCCATGAAGGCTATGTTAACCAGTTTGACAAAAATATTTCAAATTATATATAAAACCAGCACATTGTACCCTGTGATTGCATTAATGTACACAGCTATGATTTAATAAAAAAAAAATTTTTTTTTAAAGTTCATGTTTTTAAAAGGGCTTGCTAGAAGAAAGTAAGCCTTTTGGAAAGAAAGATAATGTTATCTGACGGCCTAGCAAGAGACTACGGAACGTGTGCTTTTTTGTTTGTTTGTTTTCTTTTTTGAGACAGAGTTTTTACTCTGTCACCCTTGTCAGAGTGCCGTGGCATCATAGCTCCCAGCAACCTCAAACTCTTAGACTCAAACGATCCTCTTGCCTCAGCTCCTGAATAACTGGGACTACAGGCACCTGCCACAACACCCAGCTAATTTTTCTACTTTTAGTAGAGACAGGGTCTAGGTCTTGTTCAGGCTAATCTTGAACTCCTGAGCTCATGCAATCCACCCACCTCAGCCTCCAGAGTGCTAGAGGCGTGAGCCACTGAACCCAGCCTGAACTTGTGCATTTTTAAATTGTGTGACGCAAATGTCTTAATGCTGTAATTGGGTAAATGAGGTAAAGGCTATCCTGATTAGTAGGATGTAAGCACTCCAATTTGTACCAATAATCAACACATTGAATCCCATAATGGCATAAATGTACTCATGATCTATGTACAAATGACTTAATAAAAAAAAATTATGTGACACATTCCTTAGGGCCAAATCCAAAATCAAATGAGGGAAAAATACAGAAAAAAATCCTCCTGTCAACAGGTGGATAAATCAGTAAAGGAAAAAGGGAGAATCAATGACATCAAATGGGACTATTCAGTTTGACCTTTTATATCTCCGATAAATCTATTTCTTAAAATAGTTTACGGTCCTCCCTGCCAACTTAAATACAGAACTATGCAAGAATGTCTAACTGGGAACATGCTAGAGAAACGGTCAGGTAGTAACACTAGTGTATTAAAGTCACTCTTTTTAAATAAATGTCTGAACCAGGCATCCTCAAACTTTTTAAACAGGGGGCCATGTCCCTCAAACCATCAGAGGGCCAGACTATAGTTTAAAAAAAAAAAACTATGAACAAATTCCTATGCACAATGCACATATCTTATTTTGAAGTAAAAAACAAAACAGGAACAAATACAATTCACACCGCCGTAGTTTGAGGACCGCTTGTCTGAACTGTCCAGGAGGAAAAGAAGCAGATGCAATAACAGACATCATTGGGGAAAAAGTCTCAGAGGGTCATTTTTAAAATGTGTTTGTTGAGAAAGTTTTCAGTGTTTGACTGTTTGTGAGGCCTTACAAGCAAATAACCAGGTATAATCAATGAAGAAAGCATACAGCCAAGACAGCTCAGTCAAAGATATGGAAGTTGGTGGAAGTAAGGTGACCACACGGCCCAAGAGCAAAGGCTGCATCTCCTGCTCTCCACAGAGGACTCGGCTACCAGTGTTCCTGGCTGCGTGATTACTATCCTCACAGAGCTGAGAAGGAAGCCTAATTTTTGTTTTGCTACTCCCCCTTTATGCGCACATTTTGATAACCATCTTAGAAAATTCCACACTTCAACAATCTCTTAAAGGAATATTTATGCCATTAAGGTTCCTCATTCTGAACCCAAATTAGCATCAGTAAGCATCCATCCCCTTGGGGGTAGGAATAAAACCACACACAGTGCCAATTGTCATTGTCTTTCCCAGCCCTTGCAGGGCCCCATAAGCCTGTCTCTTCCCAGCGAGTGAGATGGAGACACCAAAACATGAGATTATTGCTTGGCATACTTATCAGATAGATGAGAATTAAGGAGCCTGAGAACAACCAGCTGTTCTGGGAAGCACGCTCTATGCCAAGGACATGGATTTGAACACAACAGAAATACTTCAGAGAACAGAAGAGCAGAAAAGAATGACAAAGGGTGGGTACCTTTAGCCAAGTGACTCATCTTATTTTGGTTTCCGAGTTCTCACGTATCTTCTCTTTCCTTCTCTGAATCACTTTATCTAAGATTCCTGTTTCACCCCATTTACCCATCAATATTGATTAGAGCAACATCATTCCCTGCTTCTGTTTTTAAACATCATTGGGCTTACAGGTAAACAATTCATTACAAGGCTGCAAGCCATAAACAGTGAATTCAAATAGAATTAGTATCTCTGGGTTTAAGGGTCAAATACAGGTCACCTGGGGTCTTGTTAAAATTTAGACTGATTCAGCAGATGGGGCAGGAGGTGAGAATCTGTGTTTTTTACTAACTCTCAGGTGATGTCCATCCTGCTGGTCACAGACTGCAAGGATCCAGTTTTCCCAAAGTAACAGACCCAAAGAGGTGAAGTCTGGTCCAGGGTGACACAGTTAGTAAGGATTCAAGCCAGGACGTCAGCTCAGCTTCTCTGACTCCACAGTGCAGTGGAATCGCTCTGTGTAAAAACTATGCTATGCCTCCATAAGTTTGGTTAAAAATAAACCAGTCATGTCATACTGAATGATCACCTCCAACAAATACAAAAGACATTTTTTCCATTACAGAACATAAAATCCAAGCCACCTCTTTTCCCACTTTTCAAATTTCTTATTAATATCTAGTAGTTAGTGGAGACATTTTCAAAAGGCACTAGATCTCCCTAGTATTTAAGCTCTTTAGACCTGTGATTGATTCATGCTGGGTCAAAAAGGACAGAAATATTAATACATGAACGTCTAGAGGGAGACTGGAGACTTAGTCTGCAGGTTCTGCAATGAAAACAGACCGAGAGTCAAGGTCGTCTCCAGAATAGAGGTCCACGCGAAGGGAGTCACATCTGTGTGCTGTGTTGGTGCAGGCCAGTGATGATCCACCAGTGCGCATGAAAATTTTTAAAGATCATTAATTAAATTATTTTTGAAAGACGTTCAAAGCACAGTAAGTATATTCTCTTTTTTTTTACTCTTTTTGTTTTTTAATCAACATAATTTAAGTGTGCCACAGAAGTTTAACTATAGGGTCTGCCAGCTGGGCCAAGTCATGGCTCAGGATAGATGTTAAGTCCTAACTCCAAGAGGAAAAGAAGACTTTTTATAACCCTTTGCATAAAATAGTTACCTTTTTGTAATTTATCGAGCTAGATAACTACTTTTAAAAATTTATCTGTCTGGATAGTTTGACAGTTTCGTCTGCCTTTCCTTCAGATCTTCTTGCAATTTGCATAAAAGTATGTGACTACAAGAGCCACTGAGACCCCACCACCACTAGGATTTGGTCTGGGTTTGTGGCCCAGATGGCAATCACCTGAAGAGGCAATCCATCCCCAGTGTGTCTCCCAAAGTGCTGTGAGGTAAATAGGGTTGAATAACACTGGTGTAGACCCTTAAGCTAAATCCTTAACTCTGTAACAGAGCACCTGGCCTCTCCCCCAATACAGTGGAGGTCCAGTCTCCATTCTTCTCCTGCCCCTCCCTGGACCATAGGAAAAGCTGCTAACTCAAGACTCAACAGAAGGAAGAAAGCAAAGCTGGTTCTTGATGTACGGATTCTTCTTTCTCTCCACCTCCAGTCCTTCATGATGGGAGTCACAAAACGAACCCAGAGAACTAAAAAGCAAGCGAAAAGACAAAAAGGGAAGGAGGAAACCTACTCATATCCATGCGCCTGCGCTGAAAGCACTTGAAAGGGAGGGAGCGGAGGAATTCCCACCAGCCAGAGGCCCGGGTCCAAAGTCTCACGTCTGAGTAAGCATGGGTCTTGCCAGACAACCCCCAAAGGTCAGGGGTCCCAGAGAATTCCTCATCCCGAAGCAGAGTTAGGGATGAACAGAGCATTATTAGATAAACAGAGCATTCATTTCCCTCCCCCTGTGAGGAACAACAAACCCTGACACACAGGCATCCCGAGACTCAAACCAGTGGCATCTGCAAATGAGCCCCGAAGTTCTGGATCAGGGAGCAAGGCGAGGAGCGGCTCGGGAGCTTTCCCACACAGCCCTGCCAGTGGGCTTCATTCCTCAGCCTCAACACCCCAGGCTGCGGCCAGATTCAAGAACAAGAGGGCAGAAACAGTCACATTCTTCAACTGTATGGAAAAGGAACCAGCAGAACGGTCTGCCTGGGCCAAGAACTGAAGTGCACTTGACAGGGTACTGTGGAAGGAAGCTCCTCCCTCTCAACACAGGCCCCATCATAGGGCACAGATTTTTCAGGGTCACTAATCCTTGTAGCAGTCACACTGCAAAATGCAGAGAATGCTTAATCCTTGCATTTTTGGAAATTATAATCTAACCTTAAAGAGTTCAAATTATTATAACAGTGTATTCCAGCACAAATTGACCCTTTGCTGGTTAGAAGCTGGAAAACCAAAGCTGCATTGCTGCTAACATCTTAAAAGAGAGGATTAAATTTCTTTTTAGAGGAGACATCTGTTTTTTTCTAGTGACAAAAATAAAAGTCTTTTTCACCTCAATGTAAAGGTCGCTAAACAGGGAAACAACAGCCAAGTTTGCCTTCACATGAATACTGGGTTAATGTGTCAGCAGAAATGTGTCACTGCAGGTGGGGTATCTGCATGGGATAAATGAAGTTTTATTTTTTTCTTCAATGCTATTTAAAGGATCTGAACCTTTATGTAATTTTGTCCTCTTAAGAGGAGCTCATCCCTTGTGTTTCTGCTCAAATAGCTGTTCAGTGGCCTTGAGAGGCAAAGACCCTAATGGTTTCAGGAAATAGAGATTTGTTCTTCACCTTGGATAACAGGAGAGACTGGGGAAGGGATTAGTCAGGACTTGCTGTAGCTCGAGTGAAAGGATCTGTTGATCCAAGCACACACACTCTGTATCTCCCTGCGCTGTTGTCTGAGACTGAATAACTCAGGCTTTGGGAGACACACTGGGGATGGACTATTGTGTCCTCAGGTGATTGCCATCTGGGCCACAAACCTAGACCAAATCCTATGGGTCGGGGGGTCTCAGTGGCTCTTGTAGTCACATACTTTTATGCAAATTGCAAGAAGATATGAAGGAAAGGCAGACGAAACTGTCAAAGGTGTCAAACTGTCAAACTGTCAAACTATCCAGACAGATAAATTTTTAAAAGTAGTTATCTAGCTCGATAAATTACAAAAAGGTACCTACTTTGCGCAAAGGGTTATAAAAAGGCTTCTTTTCCTCTTGGAGTTAGGACTTAACATCTATCCTGAGCCATGACTTGGCCCAGCTGGCAGACCCTGAGATGGATTTCAGCCCCATCGCCTCCCCTCAATAGACCAACATGGTAAGGTGTCCAACACGCAAACTGTATAGTGCAACCTAGAGCCTTAGGTTGGGGGTTTTCCTGAAGCCACCAGATATTCTTTGGAAAAAAACAGACCTGGAAAGAAGAACTGTAAACAAAGATGGGCCCGGAACTGGCTGAATGGATAGAGTCACAGATACACAGACAGATGGGGGGGAAATGCCTTATTCTCCCTGATTGGTCCCGAACTCAAGAGTCATACACGTTTCTGCACTTCCTGTAGCAGGGAGAGTGCTGGTAACATGACTTTGCTACTTAGCCAAAGGCTAAGTGTTTGGTTTGAGACCCTCTTTAAGTTCAGCCTAGATTCTGAGCACACCCAAGGTGAGTAAAAGCTTTAGCTTACCATTTGTGTTGTACTTGCCTTCCTTTTATGTAAAAAGTCTTCCAAACAGTGTTACTGAAAATCACAGTTTGGACTTTGATATGCTTTCTAGAACTAAGGAAAGGTCTGAATCAGGCCCAGAAGAGAATGGTAAAGGTGACAGCAGTGTCTTCTTCTGAAAAGTCAGCCTGAAGACTAACTTCAGAAGACTGCCTCCAGCCTGATGGTGGCAGTTGTAGGGTTCTTAAAGTGATGGCCCCAGGTGGGCCACATAGCAGAGGCAGCATTGTGGAACCATAATGAGCAGCCTCTCCTTAGAAAGCATCAGAAGCAGCTCAGGGAACATTTAATCAGCCTGCCCTATAACAGTCAATATGTGGGGATTCAAGATGTTGTTTGGGCAATTAAGGAAATGTAATCTCATCAGGAAGCCACAGACTAGGAGGGTGTATAGGAACCTGGAGCAGTACAAAGGCTAAATACTGAAACAAGCATATTCATCCATTCAGCCATATTTACTGGGTGTTTATTATGGAACAGCGCTAAGCATGTTTGTATAAGATAGGGTGAGGGGAAAATTTAAAAAGAAACGAAAAAATATAAGGTACTAAAAGTTCTTTTGAAAACATGAAATTAGTAATGTGGTAGGATGCTAGTAGAGTCCACTTTTGATTTAGTGGCCAGGGAAGAACTTAAATTGGGGATCTATAAAGAAGGAGTAGCTATGTGGATATCTGTGGGAACAGTGTTCTAGGCAGAGGGAACTGCATGTGCAAAGGCTATAAGACCAGTGCACACTTGGTACCTTTGAATCAGAAAGAAGGCCAGTGGGGCTGGGGCACAGTACAGGGAAGAGGGCAGAGAAGTGGCCAGTGGCCAGATCACAGAGAGCCTTGGAAACCAGGGAAAGGTGTTTAGATTTCATTCTACTGTGATGAGAAACTAGCAGAATATTCTAAACAGAAAAGGTATCACTGTTCTATAGATGTGTGTAAAATACCAGTCTGGCCACCACATGGAAAACTGCTTATAGGAAACAAGAAGCAGAGAAACCACTTGGAAAGACAGTGGGTAGAACTAGGGCAGAGTTTCTCAACCTCGGCAATACTGACATTTTGGGCCATCTAACCCATTGTTATTGAGGGCTGTTCTGTACTTACACAAAGTTTAGTGGTATCACTGGACTGTAACTAAACTCCAGAAACAATCTTCTCCTCCTACTTATGACAGCCAAAAATGTCTCCAGACATTGCCAAATGTCCCCTGAGGGGTAAGACCACCCCCATTGTGAATGACATACTAGGGCGTTCACTGGATAGGTGACAAGAATGGTAGAGTCTGAACATCTTTTGCAGGTAGAGCTGACAAAGTGGCTGATGAGAAAAGACACTAAGTGAGAAAGAAAAGGAAGCGTCATTGACAGGATATCTCCAAGATTTTGACCTGAGAAACTGAAGAATGAAACTGACATGTGTGATGACAAGGAAACCTAAAGGAGGGAACTCAGGGGTGTGGCTTTGAACACCTTATGTTTGAGGTTCCTGTTAGACATCCATGTGAAAATGGCAAAGTGATTCCTGGATTTCCAAAGAAGTGTCAGAGTTAGATATTTAAACATAGTAGTTACTCACATACATGCAGAGAGAGAGATATTAGAAATAAATAACAATGCTGCTGATAGATAGATAGATAGATAAATTGAGGTTGAGGTTACCTAGGAAGAGGTTACTCGGGACACTCTTAGAGGGGTGCCCAACCTTTTTCTTTCCTCTGTCACACATTGGAATAATAAGAGTTGTCTTGGGCCACACATTAAATACACAAATGGTAATGAAAGGTGATTAGCTAAAAAGAAGAAAAAAATGTCCATGCATGCTTTCCATGATATCTAACAGCACAGATAAGCAAAAACAAAAAATCCTCACAAAATAAATCAGCATGTGACCCCAGGCCTCAGGTTGGACACCCCTGACAGTTCTTTCTCAGTATCCTTTGTTTCTTTCCACATACTTAACTTACAGTCATGGAGATGAAGAGATCTAGGGCCCAGGAGCCAATTCTGGTGAGGTCCTCCTTGCTGGTGGGACTATAGAATCCCAAGGCGGCAGAGGGCATCGCACACTTAGAGGGCTGAGCATTGACATGTGGTCTCTCTTCCTCTTCTTATGAAGCCATTAAGCCCACTCTTACGTTAACCCATTAATCCATTGATGCATTAATCCATGGATTAATCCATTTACAGAAAGTAAAGCCCTCGAGACCATGTCACCTCTTAAAAGTCCCACCTCTCAGTTCTGTATCATTGTGGACTAAGTTTCAACCTGAGTTTTGGAGGGGACAATCAATCAAACCATACCAGGCAGACACTGAAAGGAAGGTTCTTGCTACAACTTTCCAGAAAGGTTGCAAATTTTACATCCTCTAAGAAGGAAGTCAAAGGAAAAGGGCACTGAAGTTCTTCAGATGGAAAAGAAATCATACATAGATCACACTACACAGGCATAAGAACCTAGTTTTCCCCAGAGCAGACCCTTCTCCAAACAGGCTCTGAGTTAATGAGCCAGCTCTCCCCTGTGAATAAAATGTGGTTGCCCCAACCAGCCCCCATCCTCAGCAATGGGGCAGGCAATGAAACTTAGCCCAGAAAAAATTGCTATTCTTCTCCCAGAAGAGTTTAGGATCACAAAGCTCTCCAAAACAAAATATTTCAGAAATAAATATGAGTGAAAAATCCAAAAGAAATTTGCAAATCATTTTCGTTATTTTTTGCATAAATATACTCTCTGACCCAAGGACTCTACTTAAGAGCCTCATTCTCTATTCACACTAACTAACTGAATAGGTGGGACACACAAGGTGGCGCACCAGGCAACCCAGTAGGTGGTACATACAGGGATAATGGGCTGAGAGATTCCTGGTGATAAATACCCTCAAAGTAGGATGTAAATTCCTCCTGAAGGACCTATATAATTCTCACCATGATAAAGGAGGAAGGAACAAAGGTTATGGAGTTAACCTAGAGAGGTCTCCTAGTAGGAACTAGAATTCCTGGGGCCAAGTAGGACTTAAAACAGGGGAAGAACAAAATAAGCGCTCACATGTGTTACATAGGAGAGTGAAAGTAACAGGTTTGAAAACTTAGAAGCTTCTTCTTGATACTGATCTGAGTAATGATTTTTTATACGATACCAAAAGCACAAGTACACCAAAGTAAATAGTATTTGCACAGCAAAATAAATAATCAATAGAATGAAAAGGCTAAGTATAGAATGAGAGAAAATATTTGCAAACCATATATCTAATAAGGGGTTAATACTCGAAATATATAAGGAACTTATACAACCCAATAGCAAAAAATAAAATTAAAGGGTGGAGTCTTGGTGTGTGCCACACCTTTTGGGGGAAAAACACGATTGTAAGAGGGCCTTTACCCAATAACTGCAATCAATGTAATCTGGTTTCTTGTACCCTCAATTAATCCCCAAGAATTTAAAAAAAAATTACAAATCAAAATAAATTAATTAATCAATTAATTAAATTAATCAAAAATGGGTGAAGAACCTGGGGCATTTCTCAAAAAGAATGGCTAAGAGTTATATTAAAACTTTACTATCAGGGAAATGGCTAAGAGTTATATTAAAATTTTACTATCAGAGAAATGCAAAGCAAAACCACTATCACCTTGTACCTGTTAGAATGGCTCTTACCAAAAAGACCAACCACAAAATCAAGATAACAAGTGTTGGCAAGGATGTAAAGAAACAGTAGGAAAGTTCCTCAAAATCTAAAATTAAATTACTATGTGATTCAGCAATTCCGCTTTCGGGTATATATCCAAAGGAATTGAACTCAATCTTAAAGAGATACCTGCATTTGTGTGCTCATTGTAGCATTACTCACAATAGCCAAGATATTGTCTGAACAACCTGAATTTCCATTAACAGATAAATGGATAAAGAAGATGAGATATATATACACATACATCTATATACATACATACACATATGTATATACAATTACCCAGTCTTAAAAAAAAGTAAGAAATCCTAACACTTGTAACAAGGTAGATGAACCTGGAGAACATTATGTTAAATAAAATAAGCCAGATGCAGAAAGTCAAATACTGCATGATCTCATTTATATGTGGAATCTCAAACAGTCAAACTCACAAAGGCAGAGAGTAGAATGGTATTGTCAGAAACTGGGAAGGGAGGGCAATGGGGAGACATTGCACAAAGAATATAAAGTTCCAGTTACGTAAAATGATTAAGTTCTGGAGATCTAATGTACAATTTGACTACAGTTAACAATACTGTATATACTTGAAATTTGCTAAGAGGGGAGATTTTAAGTGTTCTCATCATAAAATAAAAAGAAAATGGTGGCTGGGCATGGTGGCTCACACCTATAATCCTAGCACTCTGGGAAGCTAAAGCAGGAGGATCCCTTGAGCCTAAGAAGTTGGACAGAAGCATGAGCAAGAGTGAGACACCATTTCTACTAAAAATAAAATTATCCATGTATTGTGGAGGGCACCTGTAGTTCTAGCTACTCAGGAAGGATTGCTTGAACTTACGACTTTGAGGTTGCTGTGAGCTATGATGATACTATGGCACTCTAGCCTGGGCAACTGAGTGAGACTCAGTCTCAAAAAAAAAAAAAGTAACTATATGGGGCAGTGCCTGTGGCTCAGTGAGTGGGGCGCTGGCCCCATATACCAAGGGTGGCGGGTTCAAGCCCAGCCCTGGCCGAACTGCAACAAAAATAGCCGGGTGTTGTGGCAGCCGCCTGTAGTCCCAATTACTCGGGAGGCCGAGACGAGAGAATTGCCTGGGCCCAGGAGCTGGAGGTTGCTGTGAACCATGAAGCCATGGCACTTGACCAAGGGCGACAAAGTGAGACTCTGTCTCTAAAAAAAAACAACCCAAAAGTAACTATATGAGGTGATGAATATGTTAACTAGCTTGACTGTGTGATTATTTCACAATGTATACACATATCAAATTTTCATATATTTGATATGCATATATCAAATATTCACATTGTATATTTTAAATATACAGTTTTTGATTGCTGATTATATCTCAATAAAGTCAGAAAAAAAAACTTAGATGCTTCAAATTAAAGACTTTTTTTTTAAAGACTCACTTTATAGCCCTTGATAGAGTGCCATGGTGTCACAGCTCACAACAACCTCCAACTCCTGGGCTTAGGCAATTCTCTTCCCTCAACCTCCCAAGTATCTGGGACTACAGGTGCCAACCATAACGCCCAGCTATTTTTTTGTTGTAATTTGGTCGGGGCCACATTGGAGCCTGCCACCCTCAGTATATGGGGCCAGCGCCCTAACCACTGAGTCACAGGTGCCGCCCAAATTAAAGAGATCTTAAAAATTGTTACATTATAGTTATGAATTGAAACTTCTCTAATGTACCCTGTGAAACACGAAATTGGAATAACAGTTAACTACTTCTGCTTCTTTGAGATACTGTCCCAGAGACAGAGATAAATATTATGCTATGATAAAAGTGTTACTCCACCAAGAAAACACAGAAATCCTACATGTGCACGCACCAAACAATAGAGTTACAAAATATGTGAAGAAAACTTGATAGAACTGAAAGGAGAAAGAGAAATCCACAATTATAGTGGATACTTCTCTCTCCCACCAAAAGGACAGAACTAGATAGAAAATTAGTGAGGGTTTCTTCCATGACTTAGCAATTATGAATTGGGCTGAGGAAGACAGGGAGGGAGAGGGTGGGGGGATATGGGACAAAAGGTGAGATCACATGTGTGGTACATATTTGAAGGGTCAGAAGAAAACTAAATACGGATCAAAAATGTTTTCACATAGTAAATGAGAAAATCTCATGAATGTTATGTCAATCAGGTTGATAAAAATATCTCAGATTGCATGTGAAGCCCGCACACCGTACCCCATGATTGAACTAATGTACATAACTATGATTCAATTAAAAAAAAAAAAGAAAAGAAAATTAGTGAGGGTAGAGTAGAAAATCTCAACAATAGCATCCATCAACAGTATCTAATCAGCATTTATAGAACATTCCCCCCCCAAACAACAAAACACACATTCTTTTCAAATGCCCAAGATAGACCATATACTAGGCCATAAAATAAAACTCAAAATAATTTAAAAGGATTGAAGCCATACAGATTATGTTTGTTACCTGACCACAATAGAATTAAACTACCTCAAGAACAGAAAAAAAATGGGAAAGTCTCCAAACACTTGGAAACATGACATTTCTAAATAATCTACGAGTCAAAGAAAAAGTCTCAAAAAATTAAAAAAAAAAAAACACTGAGCTGAATAAATATCAAAATGTAGTATATCAAAATTGTGGGATACAAAACAAGCAGTGCTGAGAGGAAAAGCTAAATCACAAAATGCTTTCACTAGAAAAAAGTAGAAACCTTAAATCAATAATCTAAGATTGCACCTCAAGAGCTTACAGAAAAAAATAAAACAAAATAAACTCAAAATAAAAAGGAAGAAAATAAAAAATAAGAACAGAAATCAACAAAATGGCAAAGAGAAAACAATAGAGAAAAAAAATCAATGAGATAAGACCTCTTTGTTTGAAAGGATGAGTAAAATTGACATCTCTGACAGGACTGACCAAGATAAAAGAGAGAGAGAGAGAGAGAGAGGGAAAGAGAGAATGGGGACAGGAATTTCTATTCTCAAAAAGGAAACAGGGGAAATTGGCCCTATTGACATCAAAAGGATAAGAGAATAATGAACAAATCCACAAACACAAATTCAACAACTTAGGTGAAATGAACTAATTACTCAATAAACACACCCTAGCTACCACAATCCACCCAATATGAAATAGAACATTTGACTATTCCCATATAATAATTTAAATAAAAACAAATTAATAATTTAAAAACTCCCATAAAGGAAATCTACAGGCTCAGAAGGTTTCACAAAGAATTCTACCAAAAAAATTTAAAGATAATTAACATCAATTCTACACAATCTCTTCCAGAAAATAAAAGAGTTTGAGGAAACACTGCCCAGATCATCTTATAAAGCTAAAATTATCCTGATATGAAAATCAGACTAAAAACAGTACCAAAAAGAAAACTACAAATCAATGTTCCTCATGAATATAGAATAAAAAATCCTTAGGAAAATATTAGCAAATAGAACTCAGTAATATTTTCAAATAAAAAATTATATACTGGCTCAGTGGCTGGGATGCCAGCCGCATACACCGGAGCTGGCAGGTTCAAATCCAGCCCAGCCCAGCCCTGCCAAACAACAACAACCTCAACCAAAAAATAGCTGGGCATTGTGAGAGGCACCTGTGGTCTCAGCTACTTGGGAGGCAGAGGCAGGAGAATCACTTCAGCCCAAGAGTTTGAGGTTACTGTGAGATGTGATGCCCCAGCACTCTGCCAAGGACAAAAAAAAAAAAAAATTATATACCATGATCAAGTGGAGTTTATTCCAGAGATACAAAACTGTTTCAGCAGTATTTTTTTTAATAATTTTATTGAATCATAATTATGTACATTGGTGCAATCACAGGGCACGATTCATATACATTCAGAACTATTTTGATCATACTGTTACAGATATCCTTCATGGCATTTCCTTGATCACTATATAAAGACATTA
>CAUYON010073269.1:0-10069 GCA_963573935.1 Arctocebus calabarensis | reverse complement strand
ACACAATCTGGATTTTGGAGGAGATGAACTTCTGGACTTCCAGACCAGGGGAGGGGGAAGACTGAAGGGTCAAGGTGGCAAGGAAAACATTTACAACTCCAATCACTTTGAGACCAAATGAGGTAATACACAAGTAAGAGGGCTACGAGGCACACAAGCCCACAGATACACCCAACAGTCAGAAACACACGGACCTACTGACAAAACAGAACAAACACAAAAAACCAAACAACAACCACAACAAAGAACAAAACAAATTAAAAAATCTACTATAAAAATGTTACTTGTAAAATACTTGGAAAAGAGAAAAAAAGAAAAAAGCCTCTAAAAAAATGATGTAAGCACTCTTAGAATCTATAAGAAGGGAAGAATAGGGAGGGAGAGAGAGAAAAAAGAAAGTAGTGTTTGTAAAAGGGTTACAAGACAGAAGAAAGGAAAAAGAAAAATACAATTGAAAGTAGAAGATATTAAAAATAACCTACGGAAAGAAAGTAAAATAAAAAATTATTTATGAATGACTCCTCTGAGAAAAGGATATATAAAAGAAAAACACCAACCTCAGAAATATTATTCTTGTATATATATAGAAATACACATCTTTATGTAAGCGGTAGAAGTCAACTTTAGTGGAATAAATTTTCGATGCAATATACTTTGCAGATACCAGATGGCACTGTGAGTGGCTCCCAGGCTTATATGTGCTTCAGAGTTTACTTTGTTACTATGGAAGCCACTCTAACAGGCCGGTCGCCATTTTTGGAGTTTCCCCACCTGTTTGCGTTGGAAAAGTTGCCCTCCTTTGGGTGTTCTGCTCCAGATGGCACTCCCAACTGACCTCCCAATTTGGTGTGAGGGTTTGCAGGTCATAAAACTCTCCACTCTGCCCTCCTATTCTCTCACGAACTGGCAGCTGCAAAGGGCTATGGGCAAGCTGCTCGCCAAGGCAACTTTGGTGGCTGAGGGGGAGGGGCTCCACAGCTGCTGCTGGCTGCTGCTGCCACTTTGAACTGCCACTTTTTTCCACTGCTGAAGTGCACGGGGACCCTGTTCACGGATTTCCACAGTTCAGAGTGTCTCCTCCAAACCCCTGATCCTTGTGCACACTCCACAGCCAGACTTCACCAGGATTCCCCACCTGGGATGGCACTGTAGGATCAATTACTCTCAATGATCTGGGGAAAAGGTGTTCTCCATTTCAGAGATTTCAAAATGTCTGTTTCCCGGTAGGGTCCCCCCATCTACTCGCTTGGGCTTCCCAGTCCTCTATGGCTCCAAGCAGCACTCCTATCTGGTCGCCAAACTCTGAAATCCATGCTTCAACAGAATTTGTATCAATTAGGTTTTGCGAGTTGCGAACTGCTGTCTTCCTTGTGGGAGGGGCTGGCTGTCACTTCTCCGCTGGGCAGGGGAAAAGACTATAGCAGAGTCCGTGGTTTTGAACTACACCTCAAACACAACGATCTACCAATTTGCTGCACATCTCCAGCTGTCCATCCAGTCCAATAATTCACAGAGGGAAAGATCCAGAGCTCCCTCCTTCTCACCTGGTTGCCTGCGGGGATGGGCTTAGGGACTGTCTCGACTGCCATTTTGCCCCCACTTTCTCTCTTAGTAATTTAAAAAATTTATTTATTGTATGTTTTGTTATATGTATTATACATATTTTTCCTTTCCAGAGTAGAACGTCCATAGCTGACCACCTCCTTACCTTCACCACTTCCTTAAAGTGACCTAATTTTCATAGACTGTACATGCACCACATGTACTCAGTGGAAAACTGACTTCTATATATTGATTACCTCTGTAAGTCATATCTTAACTATTTGGATTGTGATAAACATAAATATTAATTTACCCTCTAAAACTTGATCAGTTGAGTCTACTCTACACTAAGGGGTAGAAGGTGTGGGTTTCTTTAATATAAGTTCTTATTTATTTTATTTATTTTTTTGAGGCAGAATCTCACTACGTCACCCTTTGGTAGAGTTCTATGGCATCACAGCTCATGGCAACCCCCACCTTTTGAGCTTAAGTGACTCTCTTAACTCAGCCTCCCAAGTAGCTGGGACTATAGGCACCCACCACAATGCCTGGCTATTTTCTTAATGCAGTTGTCATTGTTGTTTAGCTGGCCCAGGTTGGACTTGAACTTACCATGTCTAGTGCATGTGGCTAGCGCTGTGAGCATGGTGCTATGGGCACTGAGCCAGCATACATTCTTTTTTTCATGTTTTATCATTACCATGTGTTGGATTAGGCCTAATGTCCTATTGTTTATCATGCATTACAAAATATTTTTCAACATGAAGGACTGAATTAGGTGCTTTCTGTAATTACTGAAAAAAATTTCAGTTAATTGAGTGAGACATAATGGCCCAAAGGAAAGAACTCAAAGGGTTGACAATGAAGGAAGAGATTGATCTATATTTTCTGGAAAGCAGCAGCCAAAGAAAGATGATGGAACATTTGTGTTAGCATTACACAGTTAGCAACGTCCAAAATTGTAAACATAAGTACTTGCGGGAATATGGTAAGGAAAGTAAAGACCTATAGAGGAAAAAGAGGAAAAGTTCCTTTGATGAAGTCAGTGAAACCACATTAAGCTGGTTCAAACAAATGAAGGCATTTCATGGCTGAATCTCTGGGTCAATGAACTAAGAAGTTGCTAAAATACTTGCTCAGGAATTGAGGGTGGCAGATTCCAACCATCAAGTGGTTGGACTGAGAAATTTAAGCTGTGACATGAGATATCCCAGAAAGTCTTACATGGTGAATACAATGAAGTTCCAGTAGAAGTTGTGGAGGAGTTCATCAAAAAGTTCTTGGACTTAACCACTGTTTCAAATATGACAACATCTTTGGACCTGATGAGTGCAGACTCTTTTTCAAGGATATGGCTAATGTAACCTGGTCATAAAGGGTGACAAATATAAGAGTGGAAAACTTTCCAAAGAATGAGCTTTGTGCTGGTTAACCAGAGAGAAATTAAAGCCGTTGGTGACTTATAAATCAGAAAAGCCACATGCATCCAAGAACCTGAAGCCGAAAGACCTCCCTGTCACTTGGAGAACAAACAAAAAAACATGCATAGATGACTGATATCCTATTGAAGGAGTGGATAAGGAGTATCAACTGAGGAATGGTAAAGAAGAAACGGTCTATTCTACTGGCAGCAGACAACTATCCCAGCCTTCCGCCAAGTGAATCATCTCACAAATGTGACACTGAAATTTCTACCTCCAAACATGACCTCAAAAATTCTATCTATTGACTAAGCCATCATCAAAACATTTGAAATCACTACCAAGACCAGGTCCTTCAGTGAGCCATTGTTCAAGTACAAATCTGTGGTCCTCCTGTGGAATCAACTTCATCTGCTCCATTAGTTAGTTCTCTGGATGATGTCTTCTGGGTTACTTCTGCCCAGAATAAAGTTCAGCCCAGAATGATAAGAAGTATTTCAAGAAAGTTGGACTTGTCACAACTCAAGAGGATGATGTTTTGGCTCTATCACACAGTCATCTTTCACAGCAGAATTTGGAGGAGTAGATTTTGAAGGTTTTATTGCAATGGATGATGAGGTGGCAATTGTAATGAAGCAATTTTCCAAGTGATATTGACTGATGTACAGAGCAATGTAAAAGTGCATGAAGCAGCTGATAAAATCAAAGAAGGAAATGAGGATGACCAGAAATTGCAGAGACTCCACAGAAGTGGATTTTAGGCATTTGAAAATGTAGTTGAAGTCATTTGCTGTGGAAAAATGCTCAGACGTGCTGAATTGTATAGCCAGCTTTGACAGCACTTTTTCCACTTATGTTTATAATAAAAATAAGAAGCAGACCTAGATTATTTTTGCAGAAAGAATGAATAAACCATGAGAAAATAGTAAATATATTAATTTTATATGAAACGGTATGTATTTTATTATATTTTAATTTTATGTATGATTTCATATAATATTCACTAATAAAGCTGTATAAGAAAGTAATTTACAGGTACATATCAGTACAGTAGTCCTAGTTCCTCATTTTGACCATCTCCATATGTTCACTGGTTTGTTACAGTTCCTTGAGTGGTCAACTTACAGAGGGTCTACTATATTTGAGTCCTTTCTCAATCTGGCTAGTGGTGTATTGATTTTGATTATCTTTCCAAAGAATCAACTTTTTATATTGTTGATCTTTTGTATTATTATTATTATTATTATTTTTTTTTTTTTTGTAGAGACATAGTCTCACTTTATTGCCCTTGGTAGAGTGCAATGGCATCACACAGCTCACAGCAACCTCTAACTCCTGGGCTTAGGTGATTCTCTTGCCTCAGCCTCCCGAGTAGCTGGGACTACAGGCGCCCGCCACAAGGCCCGGCTATTTTCTGTTTTTGCAGTTCAGCCAAGGCCGGGTTTGAACCCGCCACTTTCGTATAAGTGGCCAGGGCCCTACTCAATGAGCCACAGGCATCGCCCTTCATCCTTTGTATTATTTCCTTTGTTTCCATTTCACTTAGTTCTGCTCTTGCCTTTGTTGTTTACTTTCTTCTGCTGGCTTTTCGTTTGACTTGCTCTTCTAGTTGCTTGAGATGTGACATTTCAATACCTTGAGTCTGTGCCAGATTTTGTGAATTAGATATGCTTCTCAGAGATGGTACATACTTGGGGTGTCTTTCTTCATGCATTCTGCTTCTGTATGTCTTTTAATGATGCTTTTAAGACCATTCGCATTTAGTGTTAGTATTGATCTGTTCTGTTCATCATGTTGTATGATACCTTGTTCTGTTTTCCCTCTTGGGCTATTGTTTTGTTAGATCTGTGAGCTGTAACTTTTGGGTGTGTTTAGACTGGTGGGTATCCATTGTGTTTTTCCATATATAATGCAGTTCTGAGTATATCCTGGAGGGCAGGTCTAGTCATGGCAAATTCCTTTGTGTTTCCTTATCTGGAAAAGTCTGTTTCTCCATCATTTATGAAACTTAGTTTTTCAGGATACAAAATTGTTGGTTGCTATTTGTTTTATTTAAGAGAACTAAAAATGGGGCTCCAATCTCTTTTGGCTTATAAGGTCTCTGCTGAGAAATCTGTTGTCAGCCAGATGGAGTTTTCTTTGCAGGCTGGTTATTGCTTTTGTCTTGCAGCTTATAGAATTTTCTCTTTCATTTTGCCTTTGGCCAAGTTGATTCCTATGTGTCTTGAAGATGTCCTATTCACTACAAATCTTCCTTGTGTTCAGTGACCATCTTGTACCTGGATATCTGAATCTCTGGCTATGCCATGGAAATTTTTCTCAGTAATTCATTCAAATGTGTATTCTACTCTTTGTGCCTTTTATTCTTCTCTTTCTGAGATAGTTTTAATTTTTTTTTTATTAGCTTGCTTTGTCTTCAGACTTTTCTGACTGATTGTTCATTCTTTATTCTTTTTCCTCTGAATCTTTGACTGGCTAGCTTAGTTTGAAACCTTTGTCTTCTAGCTATGAAATTCTTTCTACTGCTTGATCTAAACCTATTGTGAAAGCTTTTTTCTGTATTTTGAAACTCTCTAAATTACTCTTTTTTTCTTTAATTTTTTGTATAATTTCTTACATTCTCTATCTCTTTAACAAATTTTTGTTTTTCTCATTCATATCCCAAAATATTTGTTTTTGGCTTTTTGTCTTGGGTTTCAACTTCTTCTTTAATCCCATTCATTTCTTCTAAATTGTCAGAGACAATTTGACAATTTCCTTTATGTTGATGTTCTTTGCTCAAGACCTATTTCATCTTTTGAGGGTCTCTAGTTTGTTTCTTCATGTTACCAGAATTCTTATTCTGGTTCTTTCTCACCAGAAATCTCTTCTCAGCTCATGACTGATAAGCTTGCAGTGTACTTGTTCTTCTCTGATGGCAATTCTCTCACTTAGTCCAAAGAATGAGAGGTAGATGAATAATAGGCTGTGTCTTCCTCTGGAGGATTGACCTAAGATGGCTGGATTCACTCTGAACATTTAACAATGCTGCTCTCCTGCATCTTCCATCTCACTATTCTCATTTTAGTCCCTATGTTGCAAAAATGAGTTAATGCCCCCACCTAGTTCTTTCAACAGTGGTGACTATCAGCTCAGCCAGCTTGATAGCCACCTCACTCAGAGTGTCAGTAGGAGCAGTCATTGGTTCTTGTTGTTTGAGTGTAGCCCTACCCATACCCTCTGGCTCTCGTGATTAGTGCTCATACAGTCTTGAGAGATGCTGTGGTCAGATCCCCAGATGGAAGCATTTGTCTGCCAGGCACTGGCTTGAGTGCATTTCTGCTTAACCCTGCAAGCAGCAGAGGTTGTCCACTTGCCATTTTGAGAGCTGATTAGATCCATACGTGGCAGCCATTTTCTACTCATGGGTTGAATGTAGTCCTGCCCAGGCCAGTTGGTGGCAGTGATTGATGGCCCATGTGAACTGAAGAGATGGCCCATTCAGATCCATGAGCAATGTTTGTTGGACTGTTGCAGGCTTGAGTACAACCCTGAGCCCACACCTGCTGGTGGTGATTGTCAACCATCTCTAGCTTGAGAGCCATCTCATTCAGATCCTCAAGAGTAGAGATTCATATTCAGTTGCTGGGGCAGACTTGAGTGCAGCCCCTCCCATTTCAATAGGTTTTCAGGATTATTGGTCTTACCCAGGTCCCCCAGCAGTGGCTGTGGGGGATCACCACTCTTGTCAGCAAGACACAGACTGTCCAGCCTCTTCACTCCCCTCCTCCCTGAGACTGAGGCAGGAGCAACAAGTACGCAGCAGCAATGGATATGACCCCTCAGCAGAGGCCAAACTCCAAATTTAGAGTTTTAAAATAGCTACACCTCTCAGGGATCATAAGCAGTGGGTCATCACTGTGTTCTATGCCATAGTCTCCAGATAATTCTTTATGTCAGTTTTGGGGCCCTCTGCAGTGGAAGATCCCTCCCTCTGCAGCTTAGATAGCAGTGATTATGGGGAAAGTGTGGAGCACCAGGGTTATCTCCTTTGTGCCTTCCCAAAGTGTTGACTCATCTTCTCTGTGTACCTCTAAACTACAGAGCAAGTCATCTCTTTTCCCTCTGCATTACTTTGGGTGCCTCCTGTTGCCTCTGTTTTGATTTCTGTTCTCAGTCAATCAATTTGAAAGTGGATATCCACGCTCACCTTCAATCCTCTCCCTGAGAGAGCAGTGTGTGCAGGCTGCTTCTGGTCTACCATCTTGGCTTCTTCCCTGTATATCTACATTGATGAGGGGGCTATTAAAGTTTTTGTTCATTTTCAAGTTGGGTTATTTGTTTTCTTGTTGTAGAATTTTGATTTCTTTATATGTTTTGGATACAAGACCTTCATCATATATATGTTTTGCAAATATGTTATTTCAGCTGGTCACTTTTCTTTTTTATTTTCTTAACAGTATCTTTCTCAGAGCACAAAGTTTTTTTTATAGTGAAGTTCAAATTATCAATTTTTCTTGCATGGACTGTGCTTTTTGTGTTATACCTAAAAATTCATTGCCAAACCCAAGAATATTTAGATTTTCTCCTATGTTATTTTCTAGATGTTTTATAGTTTTGTGCTTTACATTTAGATCTATGATTCATTTTGAGGGGTTTTTGTGTGTGTGTTTGTTTGTTTTTGGAAACACTCTCCTTTCTCCATCTAATTGACTTTGCTCCTTTGTCTGAAATAGCTGGTGATATTTATCTGGGTATATTTTTGGCTGTTTTGTCTGTTCTTTTATTTGTTTATTTACTTTTTTTTACCAACTCCACACTGTCTTCATTATTCTAGCTTTAGAATAGGTCTCTAAATTGGGTAGTGTTATTTCTCTGAAATTGTTGATACTGTTCATATTGTGTTAGCTTGTTCTAGGTCTCTTGTTTTTTCATATATACTTTAGAATAAGTTTGTCAATATCTGTAAAATAACCTGCTGAAATTTTGAATGGGCTTACACTTATTCTATAGTTCAATTTGGTAAAAATTGACATGTTAAACATATTGAGTCATCCTATCTATAAATATGTAATATTATTTTATTTATTTAGATTTTCTTTGATTTGTTTGGTCCCAGAATTTTTATTTTTATTTATCATTTGTTTATTTTTGAGGCAGAGTCTCACTCTATTGCCCTGGATAAAGGGCTGTGGCTAATAGCTCAACAACCTCAAACTCTTGGGGTCAAGTCTCAGTCTCTCAAGTAGCTGGGACTATAGGCATGCACCACAATCACTAGTTTTTAGAGATAGAGTCTCACTCTTGCTCAGGCTGGTCTCAAACTCCTGAGTTCAAGCAATCACTCACCTTGACCCTCAGGGTGCTAGGAGTATAAGCGTGAGTAAGGAAGACTGTCCTCATCAGAATTTTTAAAGTTTCTTGTATTGATGTTGGATATATTTTGTTAGATTGATATTTAAATTTTTTTTATTTTTTTGGTGTTACTTTATTTTATTTTTTTATTAGATCATAACTGTGTACATTACTGCTTTTATGGGGTACAATGTGCTGATTTTATATACAATTTGGAATGTTTACATCAAACATAACCTTCACCTCATTTAATTGTTGTGGTTAGACATTTATACTATACTCTTAATATATTTGAGGTGTACCCTTGCAATATGCACAAGTGAGATGCAACTTTAAATAATACTTATTTTTAACTTCAAATTCCAACTGTTTTATTGTAAGTATAAAGGAAAATAGTTGTGGGACCTAGAACCATTGGCACCTGCCAGTGTATCCTGCTGGAGGAGTGGGCTAACTGGGAGGCAGAAAAGTGGTTGCCATGGATTGAGTGGCAGGGAGACTATCATTGAACTACTTGGCTTTGGGGCAATTCATTTACTTTTTTCTTTTCTCTTTGGACAAATCCTCTGAGCAAACAGCTCATCCCTTCTTAGAGTATGCTTTGTTGAGAAGCCTGTCCGTTGGGGGACAAGAACTGTACATCAGGTCTTTGTTGATCCCTGTTTCTAGGTGTAATAGAGCATCAACCTTCTGATGACCCTGAAGTCACATCTGGGTACTCTCCAGAATGGAGTCTCTCAGGATCCTCTTTTTCTACCTTTGGGTCAAAGGCAGTGTCCTGTCTCTGCTTCATGGGGCCTGAAACTTGTGGGTCCTATGCTGCTAGTATCTCAAGTCATTCCTTTTGTTTTCCCTATGGATATCATGACCCTGGAAAATGACCATATTTCCTATGCACACACTTTGGGCTAGGAATCAATCCCCTTAAAAATTATCCGAGTGAGGGGCACTTTATTGGCACATCTATGAGGGTAGCTTGGTAGACTGCCATCCAAATGGAGTTTTTACTGTCTAATAAGATGGTTTTTCAGATGTGCTTTTTCCAGATCTTGATCTCTCAAAAGTCTTAGTGGTGCAAATCATTCCTTAGTGACTGGAACTTCTATGCTGTTCGATTCACATTTATAATGGGAACTTCTATGGTCACTAGATATCGGGAGGTGTCTTGACTCAGGTTTGGGAGCAGGGATTTTATGACCTGTAAAACTGCTTTGTTGTGTCCTCACTGCTCAGGAACTCTTGGGAGCTGGGGCGTCCTGCTCAACAACAGTAATTCCAAGGTGTTCACAGGATTCCGTTTATCACCTTACCTCCATTTTTCTGGAAATTAACCTCCTCCTCTTCTTTCTCCAGCCAAATGTGGCTATCCACTCTTCCTATGACTCACATCTCCAAGTGTTCTTCACCAGCAAGCTAAAGGATGAAGAAGTTTCTAACCATAACATGACAGGCTGCAGCTCAACCCACAAGAGGGCCTAAGAGTGAGGAAAAGAAAACATGATCTTCCATGATGAATAGATTAATAAATTGTGATATACGTACCTCATGGAATATTATGCTGCCTTACAAAAAGATGGAGACTACCTCTTTCATGTTAACATGGATGGGGCTGGAACATATTCTTAGCAAAGTATCTCAAGAATGGAAGAAAAAGTATCCAATGTACTCAGTCCTACTATGAAACCAATTTATAGCTTTCAATTATAGCACAGGAATATGGGAAAAGGGGAGAGGGAGGGAAGGGGATGGGGGAGGATGGGTGGAGGAAGGGT